>JACXGJ010000701.1:0-93182 GCA_016801105.1 Esox niger
CTCTCTCTCTCTCTCTCTCTTTCTCTCGGCCTCTTCCACTCGCTCTTCATGGCTTCCATTCTGTCACCCCACGTTAGGGCGGGACGTGGTTTCCCAGGGTGGTCCAAGGCAGTTTTCTGTTTCGCCTAGAAGGCTGTGGAATAAAACGACTGTCACCATCTGACTACACGTTATCCAGAGGCTTTGCCACAAATCACTCACCTTGCGTCTCCTTTCTCTGGAACCATGTTTGTTTTGCCAAATGTTTTGCTCATTTTTTTTTCCTCCATTTTATTCATTTAAGCCAGCGGTAGGAGTGTTTTTCCTCAAAAATGAAATGGTATATATATATGAACACACACAGACACCAACACTCTGACACTGACAGGAAGACATGGCTGTTATACCTATGCGTTTGAACCTTGAATGTGTTGTAATGGCTGGAGGAAGAGACCCTGCCCCGCTTGCAATCATTAACTATTTTAAGTGTGTATTGTTAAAAGAAAATATTTTTATGGATTCTTATTCTTTTATAATGAGTGTCTAATGAAGTCGCTCATTGACATAATAAAGTCATTTTCGCGCCCTTTTCTCTCCTCACGTTACATGGCTCAAGGTTTTGGCTTGCCTTCTGAAAACATACAATATTTGCCAAAGTACTGGTATTTTCTTTTTTACTGCAATAACGACGCGAGTATGAGCAGCCGAGTCTTAAACCGCTTTGTACCACCTGAATAAAATTTATACATGATGAATAAATGTACGATGAAATCTCTTTAATGCTATAATTTAACACAGAACATAGTGAACATAGGTGGAAACAAATATGGATCCGTAGATATAGATGGACCATTACAAACCAGAATGGTGAGGGACTCTTCCAATGTCTCATTGCGCCCTGATAACGAGCTCAGCGACATGGGCGAAAGAACCGCAGTTCGACGTTCAAAACGCAGTGAGTACGCTTTTTCTCCGGGCTTCATGTTTTAAGTAATGTCTTTGATATTTCTCTTTGACCCTCCTGTTTCATTTCAGGGAGGGAGAGACATCACGTGCCCACTCAGTGTCTATAATGGCAGGTACATTTGGTTTCACATGGAATCCGCCTGGGGGAATGGTTGCCATGGCCCCCCGTGATTGATATAAGTGTTCTGTAGACAGGTTTGCCATGAGCAGGGGTCCTTGGGTGTGATTGATGTTACAGATGCCTGGATATTAAGAAGAAGACTATAAAGGCTCTACTGTCAGTGGGCCCTGCGGCAGAATGCTTAGTAGCCATTTTGAGCACATTTCATGTACTCAGTTGCAGGAAATGGGACCTTGCACCCTTTAAATGGAGATCAATAATTGTATTTCCCCCAGATAGTTAATCTACAATGTACTGAAACTAATGGTTGTCGTTCCTAATGTCTACACTTTTCACAGGCAAAGTATAGGCTGTTATTATAAATCCAAAGTCATAATAAAAGCCTAAGGGCCACAGAAATGTAATCACCAATTGGCCAGAATCACGCAGGATAGGATAGGAAAACCCAACTGAACATCTGATAGAGGTCAATCACAAAAAGGCAGCACACTGGATGTGGCTTTCTGTCCCTCTCAGTAAGGTGTTTTAAAGCACATTAGCAGTAAGCCTGACACCTGACCAGATGTCTTGTTGTGAGACATTAAACCTGACGGAAGGAAGCCACTGGACGTACAGTTCGCAGCTATATGACTTCTAATTCTGTAGAATAAAATATATCCAGGTGCGTGGTGTCCACAAGACACTATGCAGAGCTGTCAAAACCTGACCTCTCAACACGTGCCTGCTTATAAGATAGTTCTGGAGTTCTAGATATTCTATCTACATTTCATGACGGCCGGAATGTCTGGCGGATCAGTGAAATGTTATTCTTAATTACTGTGGTGGAAAAAATGTAAAATGTCATCCAAGAGCGAGGGCGTGTGCTGCCACTCCATTTTAACGGCCGAGTGGCTTTAGTAACCAACTGCCAGATTGATAGAACGTCATGTTCAAATTCAACAGCATCGGGTAATTATTCAGTCAATACAACTACTGTAGCTGGAAAACCCCATTACTCAGCTTTTCTTGGCAACAGCGAACGCACACCACTCCGCATGTTCAGACGTAGGTCATGTCTATATCATGCAAAGTTCGTAGGGAGACATTGAGAACATCTGCCGCGACTGGATGTCAGGGAACCGAAACCCGCTGTTGAGTCGGTGTCGAGGTTTTTGCTGTGGGGAGCAGGGCAAGCATATGCACAGCCAGGACATTCCGCTCAATCACTTGGCAGTTGGGGAATGACACGCTAAGACGTGGTTAACCCTCTGTGTGCCAACCAGAAACAATTGTTCCCTCTATCCATCTTCTAACGAGGTGTCACGGTGTGCTGGATATAGGTTTATGTTCTAAGGCATTCATAGCATAGCTGACTGCCATGTTCATTTGAAGTTTTTGAAGATTGCTACTTTGTTTATTTTAAAATGTTGGTATCTTGATTTAGGTCTCCAATCAGTTTTTTGGCTTACTGCTGGATTACATTTCCAAAAGCATCTGTGTTTATATGAGATCGGACAGCAAGTATTTTACTTTAAATATGTTTTATTGGCTAATTCATGCCAAAGGTTAGATTAATTTCTCTTAAAAAAAACAACAGCAATTTTACACCTGGAAAACATGACAGACAATATAAATTACAAACAAGCAATAGCAGAAATATATAACGATTCTTTACAGCTTTTAAATAAAATGGGGGGGAACAAGTCATCAACAAGAACTCTAGATAAAGTTACAGTAAAGGTTCTGAAGAGACAGTCGACATTCATTCATCGTACACAATATACAGAAACTGATGACCAATCATTTAAAGAGCAGTCAATATGACTGAAGAACAAACATCTCCACGACTAGCAGAGCCACAGAAGGATAATACTTTTTTCAAAATAAAACTGCCAGGAAAGTTGAGATGTAGATTATAAAACCACTATTTGGTTGAAAAATACTTCACACACTTTGTTCCATTATGTACTGTAGTTCTAGTTTAAAGTGATAATTTCTATCCATAATGCCTTTGGATTGCTAATGCCATTAATGTGTAAAACAACAATTTGCCATTTGGTCCATATAATTAGATTCAGAAACTCTAGTATTGCCCAACTTCAACGACTACTGCAGATAGGCTGGTGTTGATGCTGGGTTAACTATGTTTTAGCTAGAAATCAATGTTCAACTTCTGAGTGCTTGCACTCAGAAACATTTCTGTCAGATGGGTCTTAACATGCAGAAAATGCCTTTACCTTTTTAACACAAAAAAACATGTCAGAACTGGCCTAATTCTGTTCCTTTGATTTCATCTAAGAGCCCCATTGCTGGTTTTACACAGTGATTAAGAGTGAACACATCAGAACTGTGGTAAAACCACAGTGTTATCTTTCCACTGTTAGATATACATGCACTCATTACCTTACACAGACACTTCTGCATTGTTCGTTTGTGCTTCTATCTAAGACGCTTGAAGACTTTTGAAACAGAGATCTTGGAAACATGGAGCCCATTCAAGTACGAGTTTGTTTGGCGATAACAACAGCCTTGGCTCTGTTGTGAGTCTCACTGGCTGAGTCCTACACTAAAGTGGGCGGTTCACCCAACTCCACGGCCAACCACCTCGAACAGAGGTTTTGAGTTCAGGAAGAGAAAACTCTGCAGACTGCCACCCCCCTCTACAACTTGTTGTCGATGGCAGCAGGGGCGATCATCATGACGGTGGTCTTCAGGGGATAGTAGCGGCCACGCCATGTCTTCCAGAAGACACCTTGTTTCCTCTGGTGTCTCTGCTTGGGAGGTGGGCTCATGAAGTAGCGGCCATTCAGGTTGGAGTGTCCACAGTTGCTGAACCACCAGCCACCTGGTAAGGAAAGAAAACACTTGGGTTAGACAGAAATTGGCGCTACATTCCAAAATACGTAGAAATCGTAGGCCTTGAGGTATAACACAGCCAAATAGTAATTCATATGTTTCGGGGGTAAAAGATAGGACTTACCAGAAAGGTGTTTGGCACAGTTGGTGTCACTCTTCCTGTCGTTGTCCCGGTCGCGTGTGGAGAAGGGGATGCCAGCGTCCTCGGAAGCCAAGGCGCTCTGCAGGTTGCCAGGGGAGGTCTCCTTGATGTGGAGGGCATACCGGCTCTCCTCCCCGTCCAATCGGATGGGGTACTGAATTGTCTCAGCGTCTTCTCTCCAATCAGAGAACTTGACCTTGAGGATGTAGTCGGCGTCTTTGGCCACGGCGTGCATCTTCTCGAGACCGAGCCAGAACTCACCTAGAAAGAGATCAAACACGGGTTAAAACCGGATCACTGGTAGTAATAGTACATGCAAGGCCTTTATACGTGTGTCCAGCTATCTCAGTGTCTTTGTTAATTTACAAAATCTGTTCGTAAAAAAGGCTAGTAATCGCTTAATCAAATTTAAAAGGAATAGAACACGCGATTTGGTCACTTCTGGCACCTAAAGCCCCCAGTGGCATTAAAGCTGGAGATTAGATGGTTGTTTGTGCCAACCCTACCCTATCCCGAGCCACCTGATCCCATGATCTTGACATCTACAATCTGTATTAGGGTTGGCATCGCCCCTTGTTGAATGAATCTGAACTGACGGGAGGTGTTCTACACTGACAGCACCGTCTGAACCTCGGGGCGTGGCCTCGCGGGACAGCTCCAAGAGGAATTATACAAGCGAGATGAGAAAGGACAACACAGGATATATTTACCATTCAGACTGCCAAAGCCACTCCGGTAGGCCTGCCACAATCGGTCAAAGTCAACCGAGCCATCCTGGCGCCTCTGGATCACGGTCCAGCCACCTTCTGTGGTGAGGGAAAAGGGATGGTGTGGGGATTAGTCTTGACCACAAGCGATTTACCACAGCCAAATGTCATATATACACATACAGTATAGTGTTAGTACATATAGTGTTGGGTTTATAGATTAAGCTGTAGGGTGTTTTTACAGTGACCCGTCCAGATACAGTCCTTTGACATATTATTTAGCAAATGTTTATTGGACTAGTTGCCCAATGGTTAGCTGAGCCCAGTGGAAAGAGCACAGGGGCCCAAAGGACCAGAACCTGGCTGATTCTACTCACCGGCAGTCATTTCACAGAAGACATCAAAGGACTGGGAGTTTAACGGCCGAATGGTGTACACTCCGCTGGTCGTCTCGCCCCTGAGGAACAGCTCATGGCAGTCTGAGGCCATCTCTAAACGAACAAAGACAAAAGACACGAGACGGTGAACACAAACAGCTCCTGCACACATCTAATCTCAGACAGTGTCAAAACACATTGCCAAAACACAAGTCAGTGTCCTATTTTCAGTGCTCAAAATCAATTTATTGAACTTTTTTTTATTAATTTCGTCCTAATGAATGCCTTTATAAACAAAAACTGCTTAAAACAATGGGTATGAAAAGCCTTTGGCCTGAGCTCTTTATTGGCCAGAAGGTCTGATGTATAAATTGCTCACTCTTAACTGTAATGGTTAATCTTAACGCTGGATTGAATGTTCTGTTTTCTCGAGTGCCTTGACCTTCAAACTGTTATGTCAACCAACAACCAGCATGGAACTTGTTTGTGAATTGTGGGGCAAAAGTCCACTCTGCCCCAACCAGCTCCACCTGTTTTCGACTGAGGATTTCATACATCTTGCATATGTCTGCACTTTTCTCTTTGAAAACTAGGTCAGATGTTAAGCAACCAGGAGTATGCAAGTTTCCCTCATTATGAATCACTGAGGTTGGCTTAGCCACTGTAGCTCTGAAAATGCTCTATGTTTGTAAATAATGGGGTGTGATAAGGCAAAGAGGGTTTATCAGCAAATATAAATAGTCCTCTCCTGTTCCCTAATCTAACCTGCCTGGAATAAGAGGGAACATTTCTGATTAGTAAACATGACCTTTCTCCCAGTTCCCAAGAACACGCCCCCCCCCCCCCCCCCCCCCCCCCCCCCCCCCCCCCCCCCCCCCCCCCCAGCTGCAGGGCCTATTGATTACAGTCTCCTCGAATCCACCACCCCCTACTCTCTTTCCCCCACCCCCAATCCCGCTCCTCATCACGGACACAACAGCCAGCCAGTGACGTAGGAATGCATGCACAGGGAATGCTCTGAGAGTGCTTGGTGCATGCTGCAACAGCTTGTCAGCGACAGTGGAATCCATGTCCCCCTCATGCACAGGGCATGTTCGGAGAGTGTTGAATTCCGCCGAGGGATCCCTGTAGCACCTCCGCGGCCGTGCACCACCGATAAAGACTGCCCAACGGCGTCTGCGGTTCTGTGTCGCACATGCTGGGGAACACCCCTAGTGTTTTAACAATGTGATTATATGACTTGAGAGATACGGTGCTCACTTTGTCTCCGGCAAACGGCCAAACTACGATGAAATATGTTAATTAACTCAGTCAGTCAATTATGTTTTTGGTTGCTGTTTGTGCTCAGTTGGAAACACGACATTGGTCAATGGCAACACAGTGCATCAGTGTTCTGGAATATCCTTTTTAGCCGAGACAGGAACTTCACTGATTAGCGGTGGACAGTCATGAACGCGGTTCTCTGGATTTATAGCACACTTGCATTCATCGGTTGCCAGATTTGCGGGGGATCTACAGGGAAGGAGGGGAGAAGGGGGACGTCTCACTTCTCTGACAGATCTGGGGGAAAGGTTGGACATTCTACAAAAGGATATACAACTGTTTGTTCTACGTGAATGGGGTAAAAACGGGAGGGGCTTCATTCAAAGGGGAGGCGGTCAGTATCTCTCAAACAAAGGATGTGTGTACAAAGTTCACCGGGCAAAATAAGACAGTCTACACTTTCTTGCTATCCTTGACTTTTCTGGCAATTATCCAAAAGACTTAATCTGAGGAACATAGCATTCTAGATTTGAAAATCACCCCCTTCTTCGCCCCTAGTTCTATCAGATTTGTGAATAATCCCTCTGTTCTGTGCCTCGGTGTGACCCAGAGCTAACACTGTCCAATGCGGCTGAACTCTCCCCCCATTGAAATTCAGCCAGATAACTTGTTTCTTTTACAGCATTCCTGAAATCCTGCTGATGTCGGAACGTGTGAGGGGACTCATTATGGTCTGCTAGATGACTGCATGGCTATAGGTTCACCTCTCACTTACTTCCTCCTTCACAATTTAGATATGCAGTGAGTGATGTAGCTTGTTATTGAGGGATCGACTTCTTGTCAAAAGAGACAATATACTGAAATGATCAAACAATTTCACTTTCTTTTTCGATAAACTCGGATTACTTCAATCACATCTGACCAACATCTATAATGTGTCATGTTTTGCGTGGGTTAAGGTCAGATTTAAAATAATTACATTTGCTGTAAAGGCCAAATTATTCTTATGTTCTGCACAGGCCTACTGATGAATTAATATCAGTCTATATGGACTTGGTTAACCCCCCTCTAAGGAATGAATGTTTACTTGCCATTAGTTAGTCATATTGTTCCATTGCCACTAACCCCGGAACTAGTGTCTGAACTTTTCCCCAGTTGGTCGTGATCCAGCTCGAAAACGCTTCACTGAATGCCTACGTTATGAGTAGGTCACTGTAGTACATTTTCATTGGGAACCGATGTGAACCTCATGATCACTCGATGTACAATAATGTTTAACTCCTTGTTATAACTGTGAATATATATATATATATATATATATATATATATATATATATATATATATATATATATATATCAAATATTTATATAGACAGGTAATGAACATTTGATTAATTGGGGAGTTCGTTGATTGGTCAACTTTTCCTTCAGCTTTGGGTAGATGCGCGCGGGCAATTAATTATCTTGATAATTACAATAAACCCCTTGCGTCATTTAGGGACAACTCCATTTAAAGTTGATGTTTTAAGCATCTTACTGTCGCTAAGCAGATGGCATGGGAGGTCAGTCTTTGTTTGGGCGTCTTAAAAGTAAATTGAATCAACGGATTTGACACGAAGCTTTGCTTTACTTACCGATGGGTGAGTCGCGCTGCTCAATACTGCTATTTTGAACAGCCTCTTCTGGTTTACGCCTAAATGCTGGTCTCTCTTTTGTCAGCTGAATCTGAGTGAACAAAAACAATTTAAAATGAACCAATGTCATACAAAAAATGCAGGATGATTTTTACTCTATTATAATCAACATGGGAAAGGGATTCACGTCAGTAGTGTTATACCTGGGGAAAGGGATTCACGTCAGTAGTGAATTATACCTGGTGTTGCAGGGTTCTGATGCGCAGAGACTGCTTGTCAAGCTTCTCTTGCTGGAGTCGGATTCTGTCGACTAGGTCATCAATACGTTTATTCTGAGCTTCCAACATCCACTGAAAGAAAAGATACTACGATGTTAGTCGTTTTCCTGTGTCGTAATTTAAGTAGTTTATGTTTCTTATAACGCAGCCTACCACAGAAACTATTAGGTCACAGTTTTACCTTTGTTGATTATAAGGCTATCCGGTGTGCTTAGTGTAGACTACTTTTAATGGTTAATAGGGCATTGGGTAAATCATTGCAGTCTGCTCGAGTACATTCCCACATACTGTCAGTCTTTCCAGACCAGTGGTTTGATTACATAATAGCGCGTTTTTTACGTCTCGCCAAAACAGACTATTTGAAAACAGGAAGTTACACTTCTAATTTCAGTTCCGAAACATCCATTAACAATCCATAAATTAGGCGCAACATGTGCCTTGTTCTGGGCCATGTTCCATAAATATCACACATATAAATGATCAACACACAATGCGTGCAGTTCCTTTGTTTGGCAACGGTTTGCTCTGCACGTACTGCACGCTCTCCAGCGTGCTGCACGGTAGTCAACACTGGCGGTCCTTCTGGTAAGACTCGTCCTACAGCCTGACAAGATTTCAGTCCATTTGAATCAGCGAAAGAAATACCAGACCAATTGTCCTCGTCTATCATTGTTCCTCACAACCAGTAGTTCCCCAGAAAATTGGTAATAGTAGCAAATACTAAAATGTTTATGGACGGCTGATATAGAAGGCATAGAAGTCTATTGAGCATTAATTAACTACAGCCAATTCATTTATTTGAAGTGGTGCTATGTATGTCATCCCATGGAAAGAAAAACTCAGGCTGCTTACTGTAAAAAGCATTCTGGGTTAATATCCTACAGTTAAAACAATCACAAAAGAAGAGACTAGCAGCAGTCATCTAAGGGAGACCTGTATCAATCAGTGTCAGTGCTGTCAGTCTTATTTATTTATATATATATATATATATATATATATATATATATATATATATATGTGTGTGTGTGTGTGTGTGTATATTATACACATAACATAGACATATTATATACACACATTCTCTGTCCTCCTCCCTTCATTTGCGTTCCTTTTCTCACATCCAATGTACTACAGTGTCTATTTCCAAACAGAAAGACAACAAGGCATCGCCAGGTAGAGTCACAGACCCCTTTCTCACCTGAATAATGTGTGCGTCACTGAAGTTCCCTGCATTGCCGGCGCTCATGTCTGGCAGCCCCTCTCCCTGCAGCATGCCGTCCACCTTCTCTTCCAGCTTGTTCATCCTCTCATCCACCCTCCTCTTCTCCTGCTGCATCTTCTCTGTTTTCTCCCTCAGCTCCGCTGTCACGTTGAGAACCCTGACCTCCCTGTCCTCAAGTCCCCGGGCCCTGGCCTTCAGCACCTCGCCCTCCTCCTGCATCCTCAGGCTCTCCTTACCCATGTCTGCCACGGTGATGTTCAAGGCCTTCAGCTTGGCGTTGATGTCCCTCACCTGGCCCTTGGTCTTGTCCACGTGCTCCTTGAGTCCCTGGCCCAGCTGGAGGAGTCCGTGGGCGATGACGTTCACGTCGTCCCAAGCCGCGTACTGCACCCTTTTCTCCTTGCCGCCGCCTCTCTTCTCGAAGGGGTTGCCAGTGGCCACCAGAACAGCCAGGCTCAGAGTCACGGTCGTGAGGGTTGTCTTCATTGTTTTGCCTACAGCTCCTCTTGCTTTGCGCTTTGGCTCTTGTTCTTCGGTTGGATTTACCTCCAGGTGGTATGAAGCATTGAAAGTTAGGCACCCTTCTCTTTTCACTTTGTTCCTAGAGCTCAAGCTCCTATACCTTTCTGTGGAGAGCTCTTCAGTTTTATACTTTCAGAGCCCTTCAACCCCTTCTGATTGGCTGGCTAGCAGAGGGGAAGGTGGGGGGGGGGGTGCTGCTCTCCGGTTTCTCTTCACTCAGTTAACTCTTTATATCTAGAGATGTGGGAGTGGTGAACATGATGTAACAATGAAGCCAGTTTATAAATATCAGACAATCTTTTTGTATGACAACCTGTAATAAAATAACACTGGAAAAGGCTTCAGACACTGACCACTTTTGTGAGAAAGAATAGACCTACATGAAAAATGCTCTTGTGAATATACTATTATTCTGTTGTTATAATCACTGTAGTGCTTTTGGAATTAATCCTATACTAGACCAATATACTGCAGTACTTAAAAATACAATACTGAAATACTATAGTATTCTTTATTACATTTTTGTAATTATGTTCAGTATTACTTTGATAAACCTAATGATGTAACAAAATTATGCTTATCTGTCACTTGGAAACATGATAGGAAAACCATGTAGGCTGACTGATAATGTTTCTGTTACTTTCTAAGTGAGTAAGGGTTACAAACTGACCGTAACATTATATGACTGTAACATGTTACCATAAGATTAAAAAGTGTAATGTGTTTATTTACATTTATGTTTAACAAACACAGCGACATGTTACATAGTACATTAATGTGCATGGCTAATCATTTACCAATGCATGTCATTGTGTAAACTAACATTCTGTCTGGTGTCCTACATCAAGAACAATAACCGATTTCACTTTGTTGAATTAAGTGCTTCTTGCGTCTATCACAGGACAGAGAAATCTCAATGGAAGAAGAAGCTAGCCGCCTAATCTAATGTTTGGGAGAATATGAAGTTGGTGGCTGGGGTGTGTGAAGTCACTGGCACTGGGTATCACATCTGGAGGGATCGCGCTGTTTTGATTTGGCCTAAACTGCTCCTCTTCCAAACCGCTGGGTTGTAGAAGCAGTGTGAGAATTAGGGGAAAGTTCACGCACAGAGAATGCCCACGTTATATGGCAATTCCCAAGGTCCAGATTTAACTCCCACTGTCGGGGAGCACACGAGCAATACGTGAGCTAGGGCCAGACCACAAAGAAAATGAGTTAACCCCCTCCTGCCTTTGGCAGAGGCGAAGTAGGTGAAAGGTTATTCGAAGACAGCTGAACCATATATCCTTATTTATGCAGCTGGAAGGTAACAAATATCCATTTGTTACTTTGATAAAGGCATAGGAGGTTTATGAATGCTGTCAAATAATGTTCTGTTTCAGAAAATAATAGACTTTTGTTGCCAACTCTGAGGACTGATGTTGATTCATTTTGGTCAAATGTAAAACATTTTGAATAAACAACGATTTATATGGTCAGGGTTTCTGTTTGAGACTAGCTGAAAAGAAGCCAGTGTTTCCAGTCAAATAAATAAGAGAGGAAAAAGAAATGATTGTAGCAGGAAAATAGAAGAACATTGTGGTCCATCCTCACGGGTGTTTTATCTCTAGACCAGTAATATCCAGTAAATGGAACATGACCCGATGGTGGACTTTTGGGGATTGGATCTTTTCTTTGACCCATTTCCTCATGCAGCACATACCCTGCATGGGTTTCTGGAAGCCCGAGGACCGAGGAAGTGGCCCACATTACAGATGTGGATTCTGCAAGCAGCGCAAAATTATCTTTCGAAATGTTCTCTTCGTGGTAAACGTGAGTAATAGACATGTCACCTGCAGGAAGACCGCCCTAAACCTTAAAAGGGACATACCGTTGCTGATGCTGGGTATTTTCAGTATATAGTTTGTCTCAATGGCACATTACTACAAGAGGCAGACCAAACAGACCATTTTTAATAACTAGGCAAAGTCAGAGATGCTGGAGGCTAGGGGAATATGACGCCTTATAGCCGCGTCTGAGAGCTCATCGCCGGAACCACACCTAGAGCTGCTTATTCATTTCCAAAATGGCCCCTCCTCTAGCATGTCGACCTTTTACCTAAATTCCAAATGCAGAACATCTGTATGGTTACAGCGTGATTCACAAACACGGGACTATGGACACAAATTGATCAAAATGAATGATGAAATAGTAAACACTGTTTACATGGACAAGAGTTTTTATTTAAAGTTGAATCTTTATTAATGAATTAATATTTCATAACTAATATGGAAGGTGTTTTATATTTTATTTTACCTTGCCATATTAACCTGCCTGTTCATATCTGATAAGTTATATGTGTATCTTTTTTTATTAACTAAATATATTTTAAACGAGGGAATCACCCCCTAGCCACTGAAATTCAACACTACTGTTGTTTGCTCCTTGGGGTTTAAGGTCGGGTGTTTTGTAAAAGCACTTTGTGACAACTGCAGTTGTAAAAAGGGCTTCATAAAATATATTTGATTGATTGACTGAATTTGACCTCTGGGTCAACCTCCTGACAAATTGTGAAAGGACAAATGCAGTCATTTCACAATTGTTTCAGTTTTGTTCCATTTTTTTCCCCAGTTAAATCTTGTTACTATGTGTTCTGATTCGTCACAACAAGATGAAACGTCACCATAAACAGGAAGGTGGAGTGGCCCGGGGGTTTTTGTGGCAGGTGATTTACTGGCTTTAGACCATGGATGCCGGATGAGCAGTGATCACAGAGGCTGAGAAACCAGGCTCCTGACTCCCTTGCGATTTCACAGGTTTTATTAGATTGTGAATCTAGTAACCACAATGTAGCACTACTTGTAGTACCAGTACTGTAATGTTACTCAATACTTGGCTGCTCATTAAAGTACTCCAATATTGAGAATGTTTCATATGTATTCATGATATTTTGTGACAGTGGCAAATATAGACAGGCTCAAGTAATCATGTGTATTTCAGCATCTGGTTTTTATAAATGTTTTTGTGTATACCAGTATTTCTAAATACAAAGGCCAAAAGCAGCAATTGGATTTGAATAGACAGGCCTGTTTGTAAGAAATGCAGTCGACCAGATTGTGTTTAAGAGGAATTTAAAATACCAGGATTATATGCATCGCATCTTTGAGTTGAAGTAAATTAAATTTTTCAAACATACTGCTTTACTTGATAAAGTTTATTTCCAAATACATTAACATTTTAAACTACTTGTTTAAAAAAGTGGTCAACTTTAACCTAATCCTAAATTGTAAGAATAGCATTTGTTAAATATATTTAATATGTAGTATCACACATTAAATATATTTAACAAATGCTATTCTTTCAATTTATGTGTGATACTACACATAATTATGGATGGGATAACCAACAAATAATTCAGTTGTTTTCTTGTTTTGTACAGGATAGGTGACATAAATAGTTAATTTTGTAAAGGACAATTACCCCGACATAACCAAACTGTTCAAGTGGTTAAAATCGCATGAGATGTTTTGTGTATTGAGCTCTCTGTGGTGTTGAAAGTATAAAAACTTGACATTGTCATCGCGGACAAAGGCGACAAAATGTCTTGCACATTCTCTCGGAAGAACGTGTAAGAAAACGTGCAGAGCAAACGCTGATATGCGAGTTGTGGCAAATTGATGATTTGTTATTCTAAGAGTAAGCCAATATAAAGTCATACAAATCAAATGTGATCATGCCCTCTTGTGGTGGAGATGCATTGCAACGTAAGGCAAGCTCTAATTCATAAGTCTCAGGGTTCCCATATGCGATTGACTCATATTTTATACAAAACGTCTAAATCCCACACCACAGCACATTAAAGGACTTCCCCCCACTCATCCCGAGAGAAGAGATGTATTAAATTTAATTGTGTACTCGGCACCACCCAAGCAGCAGTGGCAAAAAATAGGATTTCCTGTCCGGGCTCGGCGGAGGCCGAGAACGGCGTGTTGGAGCTCACGTCTGATGCTAGCTCTTCAGCGTTTGACCGCTGCTTTATGACTCCATTGTTCCAAACTTCCTCTCAGATTTGCTTTCGTAACCTCTCGTGCACCTCGTGCACTTAACATGCACACGCTGTGTTCTAAAACGGCGAATGACAGAAAAAAACATATTTCTCTGTTTTTTTATGATATCTCTACGCATCGAGGTAAAAATAAAATGCTTTAATTGTGAAAATAATGAAAAA
This sequence comes from Esox niger, assembly GCA_016801105.1. Lineage (NCBI taxonomy): Eukaryota > Metazoa > Chordata > Actinopteri > Esociformes > Esocidae > Esox > Esox niger. Next base: position 14,251 of record JACXGJ010000701.1, read on the forward strand.
TGCAGTTTTTGTGTAAAAGCTGATTGAAAACAAGTCTTCTCAGATGGGAGGGAATCTTCGGGCAATTTTCTGATGTCACAGAACTGGTCCAATTGTGATAGCATTTTTAACTGTGTAAGGGTTGGGTTCTGGACCATCCGATCATACAGTCAGGGTAGTGTGCCGATATCTGTACATGCCTTGTTTCCTAGCACCCATGTGCACGTGTTAAGACTCAAAGCGAAACAGGCTCAGATACATACATAGAAACAAAAATATACACACACTATAATGTCATGAGTACACTAATGTGGTAGACACAGTGATTATTTTAAAATAAAATGACGAAGACTGCATGGTGGCTTTAAAGGTGTGGTGTAGGCAGAGATGACGTGAAATAATAGCTGACATGAAAATACACAGGTTACGTAGAAAGAAACAGCGATACTTATATCACGGCAATACTTAACAGCGCAAATACCAAACTGTCATGTGCCTAATCGAAAACGTGCCCGTTGTTCGGCCTCTTACGTGCCTTTCATTTCACACAAAAGCTTTCAAATAATTCACAATAATGACAGCAAAGCATTGTGAAAAAAGCAACAAACACTGAAACCACACAAGAAAACGTGGGTGCTTAGTGTCACCTCAGACGTCTGAATGCTGACCATCAGGAGGAATATCACACACAAATGCTCATCGAAATCAACTCCAACTTCAAGGCCTTCTGGACTATAGGTCTTCGACCACCTCTGAGACTCCCTGATATTTCACAATGCTGCTGTAGCCCTGGATCAGGTGTTCTAGCTCTGTAATAGATGTTTGTGGGCCTGTGCTGAAAGGGTTGAAACGCTCTGCTTTGTTTCTGAAATGTGTTCAAAAGATTGAACAAGCACAATGCTATTCATCTTTTATTCTGTGCGGACTGTTAAAGTCTCTTGCCTAGTTAGCTCTGGAAATAGTCAGAACAGCAGTAGCACTTTTGACAGCTTACCCCAACATCAACTTTGGATACTCAAAGGTCAAAGAAATGTTTACACAGTGCATAGAACAACGGTTTCAACAGGCATTTTCTATTACAAAACCTCATATTTCAAAAAGCACAATATCGTATTACTATTACTAGCATAGGTGTTAGTACTTCTCATGTTAGAAAGTATTTTCTATGTATAAGACAGGCAAAATAAAGTATTAATAAAGAAGAGGCATTTCCTGAAACTGAGCCGCCTTCTCCATTCCTCTCTTGGTCGAACATGCCGCGTGGCTGGAAGTCCGTGCCATGACCCCTCTATGTGGGTTTCTCTCAGGTTGTGTGTTTGGCTGCCGAATGGTGTGTGCACAGCAGAGAGACGCTGTCCTGGGGTCACCTCAAATGCCACTGGCCGATGCCCTGTGGGATGACACGGGTTGGGCACGCCTGAACTTGGCACAGGGGCCTCAGAGGGACGTGCTGGGAAGCATGCGCAGCAGCTGTTCACCAGCTCGGTTGTGACAAGTGCCATGACAACCAGGGTCCTGTTGGAACACTCACAGGAACACGTGGCTACTGGACGAGGTAAACGTATTTGAGCTGAAGTAATGCATCACGCAGACAGTTGATGTTCATGGTTGTCAGCTCCCTGCGAAGATCGGAGAGGAATGTGTGGATCCTATGCTGCTGGTGCCAAGGGGACTGTTAATATATTTCAAATATCTAGCCACGCTGGAGACTGGCTAGATTGGAATCTGACCTACCGAAGTTGAGTTAGGGACAGAATGTATGAGGCAGGGAGGAGGGGCTAGGAGCCATTTATGTTTACAGGTCTATAATTGGTTACTTCTTGCCACTGGGGGGGCAGGAATGAAGAAGGTGGGTCAGGTACAGCTCTGGAAAAAATTAAGAGACCACTGCAAAATTATCAGTTTCTCTGGTTTTACTATTCATAGGTATGTGTTTGAGTAAAATGAACATTTTGTTTTATTCTATAAACGACGGATGACATTACTCCCAAATTCCAAAGAAAAATATTGTCATTTAGCGTATTTGTAGAAAATAACAGCTGGTCAAAATATACAGTATGCAACTACCTACAATAGAAGGGATGACGTTTTGTCCCATTGTGTTACCCACAATCCTGGCATTCTTTTCAACACTTAAACAAAGGCAAATGTCAAACATCATTCATCTTCCAAGGATTTTGAGTGCAAAAGCTGTTTCACTGTCAACCAAACAAGTTACTGTGGAGCTATGGCTCTAATATTTAAATTATTTGTTGGAAATGTAAAATGATGCTATTCTTATACACCCATATTTTCATATACTTTTTATATATTTTTTTCAGACCTCAAATAATGAAAAGAAAACTAATTCATATACATTTTTCAACGATAAAATACCAATGTTTTAACTTAGGAAGGGTCAGAAAACAATATTTGGTGGAATAACCCTGATTTTTTGTCACAGCTTTCTGCAGCTTGGAATGCTCTCCACCAGTCTGTAACATTGCTGTTGGGTGACTTTATGCCACTCCTGGCACAATAATTCAAGTAGCTTTGTTTGATGGCTTGTTACATCCAGCTCCCTCTCAAATTCCAGAGGTTTTCAATGGGGTTCAGGTCTGGAGATTGGGCTGGCCATGACAGGGTCTTGATCTGGTTGCCCTCCAACCAAACTGTGATTGAACTGGCTGTGTGGCATGGAGCATTGTCCTGAAAGCACTTCAACCCAGCTGCTGTTTTCCATTCTTTTTGTAGGTCACTTGATGTCATCCTACAGTTGTTCATGCTGAATTTTTCATTCAAATTGCCTTTGAGGTACTATTTGCAGTTTATGCCATGCAACTGGAAGAGGATAGTGATGACCACAACATACTTTTTCTAATTAAATTAGATTCGGTTCAGGTAATCATCTAATAATAACTAATTTAGTAAAATGAGGTGTGCCTGTGCTGGAATTTAACAGATAGTTGAATTGAATGGCTGCCATAAATGTAGAGATGCTGATAAAAAAAATTGGGTGTGGACTCTTTTTTCCGGAGCTGTACATACTGTGTATATTTTCAGTTCAGCAATAACTCTTAAATGATTCAATATACAGGAAAAATAGAGTTTTTTCTGAAACGGCCGTAGGTGTGACTTGAACCTACCGCCAGTAGTACATGTGCACTGGAGATAGCTGCATAAACCACTGGAACACTGGAACACTGGAACATTGGACCACAGATTTAATGTGATTTGAGAATCAAAAATGTTTAAACAAGCAGAAAAACATACCTCATGCTGTTAGCGGTATAATCACAATAGAGTCCTTATTTACATTTAGGTCCTCACTGAAGGCAAAGGCATCTGGGCAACATAAAATTGGCACTCAGCGCCATACACTAGTCATTAACCAGGTATTACAGGATTACTTCAACCTATGTGTGGCAGAACTGTTTTTTTACAGCACCCGGGAGCTTGTTTCACTCTACCACCGCTGTATATGATAACGTGCTCTTAAACTATTAAATGGAGATGGTCCCACATCACTGGTGATTCCTCTCGTATAGTGAATATGTGTCCATTACTGCCACTAAATAACCTTTAAGATCCTCGTGGAGCTGAGACACCCTTGACCTAAAAGTTGAGACGGGCGGGCAAGAGGATGTCATAGACCAGATCGGATCATATATTTGTTTAAAATTATTAATCAATCTTTGTTGGGGGCGGAGGTGGAATTTTATGCTTTATTGATAGAGTGTGGGAAGGACAGGAGAGTGTGCTTAAGTACGTGTGGGCAAAAAACATAGTTATTCTGTAGTATTATCTGTACTGGAGGCAGTGGCTTAGACCTCTAAACCACCCTAGGCCACTATTAAATCAACCTTAATGTGACTGGGATTTAAGAGGATAAACGTCTAGACTGGCACAATTAAATAAGGTGGAAGAAAACTCTGGGCAATTTTAACACGCATTTAATGCTTTTAATCTTGTAAGAACAGCAAGTATGTTTATGTAATATGGTAGAATCTGGAACTGAAAAACAAATAATTGGATGTTAGCTAAGTGTTTACATTTTTTTTACTGAAAAGAACCACTGTTTAAATGTTCAATAGTCTAGCGCACAATTCATTTTATTGTAAATTTGCACAATGACCTCTTGCGATGCAGTATAAATATTATAAGTAATAGAATGATCAGGTAGTTATTAAAGGTACATTATTTGATTTTATTCATCAAAATAACTCAAAGGCTCTAATAAAAACATAATGTTGCTTGTTTTAGAGCAAATGAAAACCTCTGACTCAGGTCGGCAAGCTGGCCTCATTGGGAATTAGTTAGGTCTGTAAATATTTTGACACTCATATAATTTTCATAATTTTGGCTCTGTATAAAAATAAATAAAATTTTCATTTTTTATACTTTGTATAAAATCCTTTGCAGGTAATGACTGCTTGAAGTCTGGAACACATGGACATCACCAAATGCTGGGTTTCCTGCCTTGTGCTGCTTTGCCTATCCTTAACTGCAGCTGTATTCAATTGTTGTTTGTGGGTCTTTCTGCCTTAAGTCTTCAGTAAGTGAAATGTATGCTCGTTCAGACTAAGATCAGGTGATTGACTCGGCCATTGCAGAATATTCAATTTCTTTCCCTAAAAAACCCCTGGGATGCTTTCGTAGCACGTTTTGTGTCATTGTCCATCTGTAAAGTGAAGTGTCGTCCAATCAACTTCGGTAAATTTGGCTGAATCTGTGCAGACAAAATATCCCTATACACTTCTGAATTCATCCGACTGCTTCTGTCTTCTGTCACATCATCAATAAACACTAGTGACACAGTGCCACTGTAAGCCATGCATGCCAATGCCATCACACTGCCTCCACCAAGTTTTATAGATGATGTGGTATGCTTCGTATCATGAGCCATTCCAAGCCTTCTCCATATATTTTTCCTCCCATCATTCTGGCACAGGTTGATGTTAATCTTATCTGTCCAAAGAATGCTGTTCCAGAACTAGGCTGGATTTTTTATATGTTTTCTTTGGCAAAGTCTAATCTGGCATTTCTATTCTTGAGGCTGGATGTTGTGAATGTGTTGGTTTGGCCACTCCTAATGTTCCTGCTATCTCCCTGATCAATTTTTGCAGCCTAAGGATGGCTTGTTTCACTTGCATTGAGAACTGATTTGACCGCATGTTGTGGTTTCATAGCAAACAGCATTCAAATGCGAATACCCCACCTCAGGGGTGTACTACGAAGCGAGGTAACTGGCTTACCGAGGTAACTTCTGGACTAACTTGGTTACGTCGGGTGTAAATTCCCAATTAACCCGTACTACGAAAGGTGAATACGTTTAACCCGAGGTATGCTGCCATGGAAACTTACCCTGCATCTCTAAACTGCTCCGAGCAGATTATCTTCATGGTTAGCTTGATGTTACCCAACATAAGCATTACCTTTTCTCCCACAAAATCGATCCCCATCGGACGGAATTCCGTATATTTGCCGGATTCTAGGGCCAGACGTCTCCAATGCCACTCGCCAATGTAATGCGCTCATTCTGAACAGTTTGTTGTGCGATATTTTGCCACTGGACACTTCATGTGTTCCATCAGTGAAGCTGAACATTTGAGGCAGAATATTGTAGACTATGCCGTGCTGTTCGCAAGGTGGTAGCTCTCACTAAACTGCTTGATGCATTCCTTGTGGTCCTTGGCCACTAAATTGTTGGTAAGATCAGGTATGCTTTTTATGCGATCGCAATTTGCAAAATATACCTGGTCTATTTTTATTATGCATAGGCTGGGCCTAGGCTATATACAGATTTTTTAACAGGAATCCCGAGGTTGATTGGTGCGATTGACAGTACGCATTTCCCCATTAGAGCGCCCCTGGGAGAACATGAGGGGGCTTAGGCCTATGTGAATAGGAAGTCATTTCACAGCGTTGATGTTCATGTATTTGATACTTAAATCCATACAGGTAGCCCTACAACCTAGGAGTTTTATGGAGTACGTCTTAAATAATTAACAGTGAGTAATGGGTCACTGTCAGAGACGTAGCCCATGTGTAGGCAATAACTGACTTTTCTTAATTGTTTTAGCATATTTAGATACACTATTTTACTTGTCCTTACATCTCAATCATACTACAAATAAAAGAAGAGTCTGAAAGCCAAAATAGAAAACATATGACAAGAACACTGCTCTCACGAGTTAACTTTGTCGACAGTACGCTGCCAACAAGTCCCCCTGTCAATTATTTCTGGGTCTACCTGTATATTGGTCAGGATTATTTCCTGGTAATTAGGCCTTGTTTTGCTGGCACTTAAGAGGCGTGGGCTCTTTGCTCAACCAGCACCCCAGTGAGTGACATCTTTAACAGCAATGACCGATTTGAAAAAGATCAGAAGCTTTCAGAACAAATGAGATATGCTGTGCTATTAGCACCTTTTCAGCACAACTGACAGGCAGAAAATTATTGTACTCGCAGTACTGTATAGATGATAGTGATTATCAATCAATCACATTTCTTGTATAATGCCATTTTAACGTCAGCAGTTGTCACAAAGTGCTTATACAGATATCCAGTCGGAAACCCAGAAAAGCAAGCTACAACAAGAATTGATGCTTAGGTAGAAACGTAGAGAGAAGGTAGACTGAGGTGTGGTCAGTCCTCTTCTGGCAGTGCAGGGTGACGATTAGAAGTGTACAATAATACGGTACAAACATAATTAACATACAAACATCATCAACGTATAAACAAAATATTCTACAAAGGACTTCATATATACCTCATACGTACACGGAAGACAAATACAGACAAAACTAAAATCTACCTGAAGTATACACTAGTCAAAAAAGGACTCCTAAAGCTTGGTCTTGTTTATTTTACATCCACTGTGGCTCGGCCCAGTGACAGGAATCGAGTTCAGCAGGACTCCTGCTAAACCCATTAACTAACTGTTAGGGAAGAGAATGTCCTAATTGTCTGGGAATTCTGTTTTTATATATGGAGTCCACTAAATGTCTATGACCAAGTCCAGACCAAGTGTTTACATTTGGTGGCTATTACACAGTGGTTGTTTTGTCTACCTTGAGCTCAAAGTACACGGTTGATTTTGTGGAAGTGTATCATGTAACACCCCTTCCCATACATTTCCTGCAAACAGCTACATTTTCAAGCATCTACATTTTAAAGTATTTATTATTACATGTTGGTGTGAAGATGGAATCCCATCATTGCGATTATCATTTACAATTTGATACATAATGCCAAAAGGTCTGCACTGGCAATTCTGCACTGGCAATTCTGCACTGGCACCTCCACTGCAACTTTGTAGGAATTGATCTTGCCCTTAATCTCTATTGGAAAGAAAGAACCTACATCTTAAACAGGTAAACAGCAACATTAAACACCAGTTTCAGACCCAGTGAATGAAGCTAGAAAACACAGGAACAGGTTACACGGGAGAGAGATGAACAATGCTAGGAACAGTAGAGCGAATTTTGTCAGTTGTCTGACATGGATCTGGTTTAACTACACAACATGTCAGGGGATCCATGCTGGTTGTAAAGGGCACTGACCCTCCCCAGAAGCTCAGCTTATACATTTTGTAATCACATTATCTTGTTCCAGACCAATATTGACCTAGCTGTGAGGATGGTGTTGTCATACCTTCTCAGTCGGAGTGTCAGCGGGCTATTTTATTGCAGTATTTAATTGTAACAGTCCTGGACCTCTCAGCTATTAGACGAACATGCATTCACTGGTTTAGTCCAACATTCACATCTTAACACCCCAAACATTTAGCTAATGCATTTCCACTGCTTTGAGTAAACACTTGAACATTTGAAAGTGTCCTCTACATTGCAGGGCCGTCAGTCAGGAACATTACAACGAAGAAAATTAACAAGTTTCCCATACACAGAATTATTTCTCCTCGGCGACACTCAAACCAATCCCACCAAAAGTATGTCTAAAATGTGTATGATAAAAGTATTTTCACAGTCACTGGAATGCCAAACCAAGAGAGTCCTTGTTTTTTTAACTTCCAAATTGCTGTTATGGTGGTGAAGCTGGGTTGGGTTCTGCCACTCTAGAGGTCAAAGTTCAGTTTCACCTCGACAGAGGACATAGTTAAACTTCACCACGGCAGAGGGCATAGTTCAGCTTCACCGCGACAGAGGACATAGTTCAGCTTCATCATGGCAGAAGACATAGTTCTGTATCACCACGGCAGTGGACATATTTAAGCTTCATCATGGCAGACGGCATAATTCAACTTCACCATAGTAGATGACATAGTTTAGCTTCATTACAGCGGAGGACATAGTTTAGCTCCATTACAGCAGTGTTCACATAAAAAGGGAGGTCCGTGCTCTTTTTCATAGACCCACCACCACCACTCGGTCGCTCAAAAACAGGGCTAGCAACAACAGCATGTATCTGACCTTGACTTGTCAAGCTCTTAGTCCCTGCTATTTGTGTTGCCGCTTGGTTGAGGAGTGGAGAATTGGGGGAATCAATGTCATACAGCAACTGATATACAATGTGGGAGATGACACCTTAAACATTAAATTGCCCTTAAAAAATATTGTTTTATTATTCGTATGCTCTGGTGAAAGCAAACGTCTGAATGCTTTGAGGGAATAGGTTTATTTGTTTCTGTGGCTAGTGCTGCGGTTGTTCTTGCACTCTTCCTCATTCCAAATTGCCTTCCAAATTCACACACGTACAAGGACATTCTCATGTTTCCCCACTCCCCACTCCCTTCCCATGGCCACACGCTGGTGTTCGTGTTCTGCACAGGACAGGAGTCGGAAACTTCAGGCCGATGTTGTTTACAGGTAATTGAGTTAGCACACGTTCAGCATATCCTAATGAGGAAGTGCCTGTGTGCGACATGACGTCAGTGCAAATGTCCCTGCTTTTATTTTGGTTTCTGTTGTCGTTACAGTTGGACAATATGCTTTGCTTAAGCCCCCAAGCTTAATTACACCTGGTTGGATTGCAATTAGTGTCCGGAAATGGCTGTTCTGTGCCTGGCACTAGTAAAGGCCGGGCCTTCTAATCTTGACCAACAGTAATTCTAATAGTTCTGGCAGTGTTCATTACTTTCTCGGGTAACATTGGATTAAAAAAATACATACAACAATAGGCTTTTGATTATTTTGTTACAGTTGGCTATCTGTCTCAGCGTGTTTTCGTCAAACAGTGGTCATTAAAAACCCATAGTCTGTCCTGATATGCACAGGGCACCACTAGCAAATGTGGGGAACAAGACCGTGGTCACACTTAAGCCCACAGGCAGACATTCAGAGGCCCCTCAATGGCATGTCCAAGGCCCCACACATGTCCGTGGCTGCCCCCTCCCAGTCGTCCACGGTATGCACCACTGTATATCATCCCCTGGTTTAACACTGAGACCTGGTTTAACACTGGGACCTGGTTTAACACTGGGACCTGGTTTAACAGTGGGACAGTGGGACACATTTGCACAGGGTCTAGTTTTAATCCCAAACCCAGCCTGGTTTTTGTGCCATTTGTCCCTTTCAAAATGCCCTCACAGCGACTGTTGTATTTGCGCTTCTGCCATGAGTTGTGTGTGCCTCTTTTCAGCCGTGTTGATTTTTTTATACCGTATTGATTATTGTAATCTAACGGAATCTTATTCCAAGTGTTTATATTGTAAGGACAGGCCCTGTGTGAGTATGTCTACACCTGCTGTGTTTTGAAAGATCTCATTATGATGTAATGGCCTGATGGAGCGAATCCTACACCATTTTATCTTCACCAAACAATCTCCATTTCGTTGCTTTCAAGGGACAATGAACCATTGAAGTGCACAAGCTAACCTGGGCTTAGTCCTGTTCGCCAAGTGTCAAATTTGTTGAGACATGTTTAGGTCTAAATAACGTCCATAGGTTATCAGATCAAACCTCACGAGTCCAACAATATCATTCGGTTCATGAGATAATGTTCACTAAGTTTGGGGGTGTCTGGATCGGCCTTGATTTCATGTTATTACAAGTTCAGACAGCACAGCGCAATAAAAAACAGCAGATTACATTACATGATTGTACACAGTGAAATCAATAGTCCAGTGCAGCGTATCAGAGTACAATAAGATTTAATGTCTTCAGACCCGAAACCTAAGTTAAGTGAAGTACACAAACTGTTCTGTACTCTACTGAATTGAACGCTAGCATACAGTATTTTCACTACCAAATTAAACTATGCTGTACTGTACTCTAGTACAACTCTACTGTGATCTGTTCTACTCGAGTCACATAGGTGATTGGAACCCCTGGGAATCTACACAGATTAACAGATCTTTTGGTCCAGTCCACCCACAGAGACAATCATTAATTCCCCATATTATTCATTCATTAATTCCTGACTGAATTTATGGTTAGTTGGTTTGACATACATTTTTGGGTATTTCATTTATCAGAAGCTGTGCTAGTCTGTTTATCAATGTGAAGTAAAAGCATGTGCAATTGTTCTGAGGAAAAGAACGTTGAATGCCGCCAACAGAATAGTACAATTGTCCAAATGACTTAGTATAACAGCACTTTTCTGGTTCCTTTTTCTATTTAAATATGATATCATAACCTAAAATAATAAATGTGGTTGTGATTGTTGAGTAAGACAACCCTGAACTTGGCATTTTATACTGTCTTTCAGTGCCATAAGGATCCTGTGACAGCATAAATCACGCAAAACCTTGTGCTTTACCCAATTCAAAGTTCATGCATAACAGAGGAAAGGTTGATCCAGGCCATTTGAAGACACATGCCAGTAAGAGAGAACATATTTTTTTGGAAGTAAATTACTTTGTTGTTTTGAGTGCAGAGTGGAAGTATTTAAAGACTGGGTGTCTGAGTCATTGTTGTTGATAAATTAGACAGCAGCGCACTTTTAAGCATCCTCTGAGGCAATGCTTTAAACAACCTTTTAATGTTTCCACAAACAGCCTCTTCTGAAGAAACAACTGTGATAAACTTATACAAGAACTTGCATTACGAAATTAATGATTTATAATCAACAGGTTTCTGAAGGCACAAGCTGTCAAAGGAATAATTTGGAATCACCCAATCTGTTATTGGATTCCAACTATATGTGACTTGCCTTTTTAATTAGAAGGTATTTAAGGGGGGTAGTTTAGCACTTTTTATTTTATTTTAAGAGAAATAGTCTCTGAAAGGATAGGGTGAGTTAAAGGGCAGGAGCCTGATTCACAACAAATGCTGCCTCATCTATGCAAGCCAGGCCCAGCCGCTGAGACCAGTACACCACTCAAGCTGACCTGACCTTTTGTGATCAGTTATTAATAGTCTTAAATATTGTTTACACATTCCTGGTGAGGCTGGGATTCCACCCTACCATCCATACATATACCGTTGTTAGTTAAACCACACTAGAGTGCATTCGGCTTTTTCTACAAACCTGTTTTGCCCGATTCTTATAGTGTATTGTATGGATAGTGACCACCCCCCACCCAAAACTTGAATACATTTTTTAAAGCAGTAACAAATGTGGAGTATGAATTATTTCCAAATGCACAGTATCTTAGAAGCAGTTTAGTGGGGAAAATTACCCAAATCTATATTGCATGTGTTGTGATCTAAAAGGCAGAAAGCATTTTTGTGGGGCAGCTTGAATTACACTAGGATTGAAGGAAGAGGAAAGAGGAACAATGCCTCCCTCTACTGGACATGAGCAAAAACATTTTATTGCATCATACAGCCTGAATAACAGGTTTTCGCCATAATAATTTGGATGCAATTTCAAATGGTCCCCCCCAAGAGAACCAGTAGACCTGAGTGTAGTAAGATCAAAAAGATTTGCGTATGAAACATTTCACCTAAAATTCTGTGTCAGTGACACTTGTCTAAACTGGTAAGGGTTAAGGCAATGAAGGCAAGCTCCAGAAATAGATCAAGTCTGCTGAAAGTCAATAGCAACCACAGAACAGAAAACAGGGAGGAACTGGTTGGTTGCCAGGGCTATGATAGTTAGTGGATGACTGAGAACTTCTTGCTTTTGAACTCAAGAAAAACAGAAAAGCTCATTTTAGAACCAAAGAAAGAGTTCTCACCGAGAACCAAAAAACTAAAAAAAAATCTCAGCGTTACACTCAACCCTGACCTCTCCTTTGATGAACATATAAATTATATCCCAAGAGTAGCTTATTTTTATCTTTGAAACATTGCAAAAATCTGAAACTTTCTATCAAAAACTGATGCAGAAAAACTAATCCATGCTTTTTTTTACCTCTAGATTACATTACTGCAATGCTCTACCCTGATAAATCAATAAATAAACTTAAATTAGGGCTGCACACAGCTGCTAGAATCCTAACTAGAACAGTTTTTTTAACACATTACTCCAGTACTTGCCTCTTTACACCAGCTGCCTGTTAGGTTTAGGGCCCTCATTCAGGATGGTTGCGATTGGTGGGTGTCCCTTTGGTTGATGCTTGGCAATGTGGGTGGATCGATTTTCCTGCCTGTTGGGCCCTGTCAGGGGCCACCCCCGGATAGGGCCACTGTGTCACTGGACCCCCGACATGCATCAATTAACTTATTATTTGGACTTAATATATTCACCTAGCAGTCAGAAGAGGACTGGTCACCCCTCTGAGCCTGGTTCCTCAGTTTCTTCCAAATTTCTACCGTAGGGAGTTTTTCCTAGCCACTGACATTAAACACTTGTTTGATCCTTAGGGTTTAAGGCCGGGTGTTTTGTAAAAGCACTAGAAATTAAGTATATTTAAATATTGCTATAAAATCGACAACACACCACTGAACAGCACAAAGGAAATTAAACAGCAAAGGGACAAATATTCAGCTTGAACATTATTTTATTTCCAAAAACTTTGCACAAGTGTAATGTGGTGTCATCTTGAGCGTTGGCCGTTGGCTTGATAACATAGAAATTGCATTCATCTCACATCGTCTCTGTACACTGCAAGGAAAGAGGTGGGAATGTTACTTTACACACACCACTACCATCGATGAGGCAATCAGTTGTATTGCAGTGTCCCTAGGGTATCAGATTGGAAAGACATCAGTTCACCTACCACTACAAGTTGTATGGACGCACTGAGTTCTGCTGAAAAAACCACATAGTAGCAGTACTTTCTAGTTCCCTGAACTTATGGCAGGGCAGTCCAAATGATTTAGTCTAATTGATTTTCAAATTACCAAAAAGGTACATTCAAAACACAAAAAGCTATATTTATATTAGTATTTGCTGTTTCACATGCAACTGTCCTAAAATCTGCCTTGTAAGCGTTGCGTTAATTGTTAATAAGCTCCTTGCACCAACTGCACAAATATAGTGTGGTGGCTGTTTGGTCAGAAATTTTCTGTGAGCTGATAAACGTTACATTGACGCTGGATTGGAGTCAATGTAAGGTGCACAACGAGAGCTGACAAGTGTTTCAACAGCGAAAGCCTTGTTTAAATTAAAACAGCAGCAAAGGACCAGACAACTGAAAATTTGGCCACAACATTGAATCTGCATTTGGGACTGAAGAACTTTACTAGTACTTTTGGGCAAGTGGTAGGCCATGCCAGATTGACCAAATGGAACATCAGAATCCCACCATATGAAGTATATTTTACACACGTAAGCATACAACGCTAAAGCTAATGTGAATTGCCCATCTTTTTTCATGACTCCAAAGTGTTGGGTAACGTTACCTAACACTACAACAGGAAAACACGCAAATACAATTTGAAATACATTCAACACATACAATACTGATACTGACATTCACTACTTATGGAATGTGTGAACATCTTCAATAAAGTAGATACATCAGGAACTATTTAATTACATTAATGTCAATCTCTTAGTCGCCCTTGCCAACTACACATTTCAAAACCTTATAAAACTGAATGTGATAAGGCCTGAGCAAAACCAGCACCCCCCAAACACACTACCTGGTGTACATCATTGTATAGTCACCTTCTATCGCAGCCTCCTGGCTTCTCTTTCAGACTCCAGAAGTGTCAGCACATCACCCTCTCTCACGGGCCCCTTCACGTTCCTGATGATGGACCGGTTGCTGTCATCCATGAACTCCACACGGACCTGAGGGACCAGCAGGAACCAGAAACATTAAGGGGCCCGTTTTCAAACACACCCCAAATAAAGACAAGGACCCAAATAACCCTTAAAGCAGACCTCATGTGAGTTGTGTTTAGTTACCAGATGCATCACAATCAATGAAAGGCATATCAAACTACTGAAAGTTTGCCTCCTGTTGCTACCTACACTAACGTTCTGCTATTTGGTTGAAAAGTCAATGTCTAACATTCTAATCAACATATTTCAGGGTAAAAAATTGGATATTTGAAAGAGACAAAGCTAGGCAGCTAACTGCAGGTTATTTTGGACTGACTCCCTGCAAAGAAATGTGCAGTTTCAAGAGAGAGTATACTGTGTCTGTTTTCAATTGAGACTTCAAAAAGATAGTGATAACTTGGACTAGCTATTATGAATAAGCACTAGTAACTATAATATGTTAGTAACATTTTTAGATTTTTTTACGTTAACTGTAGTGTCCAATAACGTTTAATGTAAAAACGTTTAAAAATTATGAGTATCAAAAATAACACCAACAAAAAAGTCGAATAGTTAATAAGTAATATGAGTTTTGACAACTAATATTACTGAGAACGTTGAAACGACCATGAGTGATTAAATACCTTGGTTTACCGACACTGTATGCTTGATTAACTATGCGTAACGCACATCTTAAAACTTACACCGGATACATTTGTTAGTATGAAACAGAAAAAGGAAAAATAAATGCGTTAACACGAAGCATCAACATGATCCAGCCTAAATCGCGTTTGTAGCCAAGTTAACACGTTAGCTTTCTCATAATGTACGTTTTACAACTGTACCTGGGTACACTGGCCCTGGGAACCGGTTCTCCCGAGCACCTTGGTGACCTGGAGAAGAAATGTACACAGCAAATTATGATATCGGATGTACAAAGTGGTGAAATACCACTTAAACGGGTTAATAAAGGTTAGCTAGCGAACTAATAATGGCTGCTGTAACCCTAGCAGTTTGCAACACGCGTAGGTAACGAAGAGATGAGGCCCCATGCTTCGTAGACAATAACAACGGAAATAACTTTGTTTTAAATGGGGTCAAGTTACACAATGGATATTTATGAATTAATAAATTCATTTTATTGACAATATTTCCCAAAACACAGCATTTTCTTACTCTAGCAAGCTTGATCGGCTGCACGCGGCTGGCATCCATATTGTCAGGTTAAACCGGAAAGGAAGTCACGTGGTGCGAGTTCGGTATATATGCAAACTGCAATCCAAAATCTTTTTAGACTTGTAATAGATTTACGACATCTGCATTTGACTACTTTTTATTTTTCGTGATTTTAATAAAAGTTTTGACTTTCCTGAATTAAAAAGATCAAATTTTTTAAACAAATAAGTTTCCGGTTCCGGTATTCTGGTTCATCTCGCTCCGGGTGGGAAAATCAGGATAATGCGTCTTTGGTTGTTTAGTAATCCGTTCTGCATTTTTAATGTTGCAGCATAATTTAAATATGTTACATTTATGTAATGGTTACGTCGCTTTGGTGCTCTCTAATATGATTTATGCAGCAGTGCAGTTCATAAAATACACTAGCATCACATGCTTGCCATAAATAGGGAACTGGGAAGTAGGACATGATGTCATACGCGCAGGTTTAAACATTTCTGTAACAAATTGAGTTACAAAACCATGATTGATTTGACAATTAAGCTAGCCCTAACCCTAACTGAAAGTATTATAATAAAAGATCCCCGGAGGTTGTACTGTTTTACCCAGAAATCTTCACCGCAAATACATCTACGTAAAATCCTTGGGTCAATTTATAGAATTTCACTTTCTAAAAAGAATACACTAAATATGTTGCTGTAGTTAGTTCAATATACTAGTTGAAGTTCTAATTCTCTACCATAGCTGACTAATTAACATCTGCTACTCGAATATTATTATGTGCTTAGGAAGATACATCAATCATTTTTTTAAATTATCTGTAAAAGCTCCATTGTTTTGTAAATTGTTATAATAACGATGCATAATCTAGAAAAGTAGACATTTGATGAGCTCCTTCCAAAATAAAATTCAGACACCCACTTGGACACAAAAAAAAATATTGTATAAGAATTGTATTATTTTATTAATTTTATTATGGTTAACCAAGGCCTTTAAGGGTATGCATATTTGTTTATTGCTACAGATTGTTGTGTTCTTTTGGTTGAAAAGTTCAAAGGTCAGCTGTGAAACAACTCTGGTAGGAGTATTAGCTGTGTCCGAGAAGATCATAAAGGCAGTGTGTAATGGGGGAATTGGGTCTCTATATCTAATCTAGCAATTATTTTGAGTCGTTATGTTTGATGCAGTTTATAGATCAACCAGTGTAAAAAAAATATGTAATTATATGTAAAACTAGATGTCCCACACTAAATCTAGCTGTACGTTTGTTCTTGTAATACAACACAAATGACTGACAGCTAGATGTCAGAGTAGAGCTTGCTTGTCTATAACGAAGTATAATTATTCAGAATGGAGCTGCAATTTTAAAAGCTGAGCTTCTTCTAATTTATTGAAAATATTTCTCAGAATGTGTAAATGAAAATGTAAATATGAGTATTTCAATAAGAAAATGTAATGTGTAAATATGGGTAAAAAGTGTTTATAGGCCAGTGTAACTATGGAAAATTAGATGGAAGTGATCTGTGGGGTAAAATGGCTACCAGATTTTTATTATGGTCCCATAAAAAAGTGGATTGATTACAATAGAGTAGTGATTAGATGTGGAATAGATGTGAAGATATTCAGGTATGCATAATGATGTTGTTACTTTTCAATTTTGTCCAGATTGAACTGCATGTACCTGTAAGCCTTTAATAGCCCTGTCACAAATGGATGACTGCTGTCTCTGCTCTGCCATTCACTCCTCCCAACACCAAATCCTTAGATCACAACACTAATCCTCGCGGACAGTATTTTTAACTCCCGTTGGGACAGAAAGAACAGCAATGGGATTAGAGAATCAGGGAGGAGGATGAATTCTCAACTCATGATCTTCTTGCACGTTGAAACAAACACAGTGTAGCGGTTTCTCTCCCTGCAGAGTTTGTAAGACAAGGAAAAGGAAGAATACGTTCTTGATGTTCTTTGTTTCAAGGCATGGAAAACTTGTGGAATATTGGATTTGTGGGTATCTTTACTGATTTAACTTTCACTGGGTGAACCGGGTTTCTTGTTTCTCTCTGAATCTTCACAATGGAACAGTCCTTAAAAAGTATGCACCACCTAAAAAAGTTGAAAAAGCGCCGCTCCAGTTTGTTCGCAAGTGTGAAGCTGAACACCAGCTTTGTCCAGAGCAAAGATGAACCAGAAGCTGCCTTTCCCTTTGCACAGGAGAGCTCTGTGAAAGCATGGACGTCAATGGATGACCTGGATGGTCCTACACCTCAGAAAGTGGTCCCAAAAGCAAAAGGGCCCAAGAAGAAAAAGGAGGTGACCAAAAAGTCTATCGCCAGACAATCTAATATAGTTAACATCAATGTTGGTGGGAAAGTGTTTCATATACCAGTCCATCTGGTTCTTCGCTACCCTAAAACCAGGATTGGCTCTCTGGCTCTCTGTACTGATCCTGTGAAAAGGCTGTCACTCTGTGATGATTACTCAGTCCGTAAAAATGAGTTCTTCTTTGATCGGGACCCCACCTTTTTCCACCACATCTTCCACTTCTATTGCAGCAATGTCATGTGGGTGATGGAAAGTTTGTGCCCCCTCAATTTTGAGGAGGAGATGAACTTCTGGGGTCTGCGCATGAGGGACACTCCTAGGTGTTGCCGCATTTTGTTTGAGGAGAAAGTGGACGAGATCAAAGACCAACTGAAGGTCAACCAGGAGCTGATTGATGAGATCAAGCCAGCCCATGGGAACGAGGAGGCCATGTTCAAGACCATGTTTCTAGGAGGGTTACGCAAGGCCCTCTGGGATCTGATGGAGAACCCTTATTCCTCGTTAGCGGCCAAGGCTTTTGCCGTGTTCTCCAGTCTCTTTGTACTCATCTCCATCGTGGCAATGACCCTGAATACGGTGAAGGAGCTGAAAAAGTACACCTTTTACGGAAAGACCTATATGGAGTGTGTGGAGATTGTCTCAATAGTCTTCTTCACCTTTGAGTACTTCCTGCGGCTGCTCACCACCTGCGACATCAAACACTTTGTGAAAAGTGCCCTGAATTTTGTTGACTTGTTGGCTGTGATGCCCTACTTCATCCAGATCATTTTTGAGATTTTTACAGATGTTGATGACACCGCTGCCCAGGAAGACCTGAAGACCATGGCCCGGGTCAGCAAGGTCAGCAAAGTACTCAAGGTGGTCAAGCTCATGCGCATCTTCCGCATTCTAAAACTGGCCAAGCACTCAACGGGGATGAGGGCATTTGGCTTCACCATCCGACAATGCTCGGAGCAGGTGTGCTGCCTTTTCCTGTTCATTATCATGGGCATTTTCACATTCTCAGCTCTCATGCACTCTGTGGAGATGGAACAGCCAGGAACACCATTCAGCAGCATACCAGATGCCTGGTGGTGGGCCGCGGTAAGAGGACATCTTGTGCAATCTAAGTTTCTGTTATTTAAATTTTTTAACACTGTATATATTAATTACATTTGTCATTTACATTTCACCCAAAATATATTTGACTGTTTTTGTTTACTTTTATCATAAAGAAACTGTCACTTTGAAAAGGCTTTTCAAGTCCAACTGAGAGACATAAAAATGTTCTTGCTGGTTGCATTTTTCAGTAGTAGAATGTAATTTGATGAATTTCATTTGATTTATTCGCTACTTCAAACGTTGGGCATGCCACTGTGTTAATGCATCATAGCAACACTGTTTGTGTGGTGTCTTTCTCTTTGCTGGAGGACATTAAAGGCATTATCCCACTGCAGCTGTTAACTTGTATGTGTCTAATCTCGTCTAATACCGTGTAATGCCTTTCGTTTCTAGCCATGCTATTCAGCTTGATTGGAAAAGTTTGATTGGTTCCTGGTTCTCTGGGATTCAATTGGTCCTTGGTATTCTCAGAAATGTTTCTTTAACTAACTAGTTGATCTAAGCCCCAACGTTTTGTGAAAGCACTTTGCGACAACTGCTGATGTAAAAAGGGCTTTATAAAATAAATTTGATTGATTTGATTGATTGATTGATTGATTGATTGATTGATTGATTTGATTGATTGATTGATTGATTGATTAACTAACATAAATGATGAACTATATTCATGACCTTGATTATTAGAAAAAAAGGTGCTCAGTAAAACCAGGGTTCTTTAGTTTGGGGAAAAGGGTTTTCATAGAACCTCCACTCAATGGTTCTACTTAGAACACTGTATGTTTTTCTTGCCTTATATTATTTATTTCAATACATTTCAAAGCCTTTCTTGAGGGTCTAAGCATACCCTAACCTGGAAAGACTTTACTCAGTCTTTCCAGGTTTACAGGTAATCATCTGCTAACCACTACTCTGACGGCTTGGAATGGGAAATACTGAGTAAACTCAATCATCCGAACTGGAAAACGATCTCTTTAGAAAACACAGCTTTAGAAAATGTATAGTGTAGTATGAAATCCATCTGTCAGTCTGTGAACAGCACATGGTCCTGCGTCACTCAGCTGGTAGAGCAAAGCTTTGGATTTGATTCCCATTGGATTCGATTCCCACAGGGGGCCAGACATTTATTTCTTTTAAATGTTAGACACATTCTATAAGGTTTTAAGGAGAACACTTCAGCTACCAGAAAATCTTCCAAAACCTCAAAGAAGGCTCCTGAAGATCAAAACAGTTATGGGGAATAAAACAATATCCATTTGCAAAAAAACCTTAAGGACATTATTGTTGTAAGAATATTCACCCAGATTTAAATTGGTCTTTCTCCCAAGTGTGCGATATGTGTTTTGTCAGAAGGGCTAGAAAGGGCTTTGAATATACCCAGTGCCATAAAATTACAGCAAGATTTGATGAATTGTGAGCTTGGTTCCTTTGCCTTGTCTCAATCACCTGCTTGGATTCTGATTCAAGGTCCAATATATACAGCTTGTGCTGCCAGTTATATGTCAGCTAGGAAACTGGGTCTACTGTATGGGATGTGGCTCTGACTGAAATGTTTAATTTTCCCATTTGTCCTGCAGGTGAGTATCTCCACCGTGGGCTATGGTGATGTCGTGCCCATCTCCTACATGGGTCGCTGCGTGGCATTTGGCTGCATCTCCTTTGGCATTATCCTCAATGGCATGCCCATATCAATCCTCTTCAACAAGTTCTCCGACTACTATGCCAAGCTCAAGGCCCAGGAGTACACCCAGACCATAGGGCCAGGAGTGCGCACTTTCCAACTCAAGAAACGTCTGCGGCGTAGATGCGACGGCTGCTTCGAACCCCAGCCGTCAGACGACTCTGAGGACAACTATGATACTGTGTACTACCCAAGCCGGAATCAGGACCATATGAGCGATGAGTGAGATTCTGACGCCCTGTGCTAACCTTAAATGCCTTTCACGCCCTTGCGCTGGGAAGACCCAATCTGCCTCTGACTGTATTCTAAGCCTGCGTACTTAGAAAAGAAAACATCGGGCAACGGAGGGGAGAATTACGGCTGAGCCGATGGAAAATAAACCCTAAGCTTTAGCTTTAGATGTGGCACGCAAACGGGGACTCCTCTGTCAGACTGACAGGAATCATCACACTTCGGTTTCCAAGCCCAGTTCAACATGACAACATGAAACTAGCTGGTTGTAGAATGTTAGTGGACAGCAGGTTAAATATTCAGATCAAGAAAGCAAGATATGCATTTGGACAATTTTCACAGTTTGTCTTTAGAATCTTTTCACTTGTGTACACAGTAACTTGACACAAATTTCAGCAAGGCAGAGTTGGTATATCAGAAACCTTAATAAATACCTCAGGCTATGTGTGGCAAAATATCTAACTAGCGCTCTGCTGGGATAGCTAGCTAGCTTCATGCTGCTTCGCTGAACATTGACGGGCTAAATGAATCAGTCTTCTTGCAAGAGTTTGCTAAAGATTTGACATGGTGACTCAGACAATATATTGTCACTATGTTTTAGAGACCACTTTATAAATAATCAAACACCCACTATATAAAATATTTCCAAAATGGTTCTTCATTTGTCATCATAGGAGAACGCTTAAGTTTTAAAGTAAAATCCTCAGTGCAAAGAGTTCTAAATGGACCCAAATATTTTACCCCCAAAGGATTCTTCTAAGGAGACATCTAAACAACCCTTTTAGGTTCTACTACGCCCTTTTGTTCTAACAAACACATTTTTGACTTGGGCATGAGCTAAAAGATATTTGGAAATAGGCCTCTAACTGTTCCAATGAATAGGGGATTAGTGTGCCTATCTTTAACATTTGCAGGCTGTCACTTATAAAATCAACGTATGAAATTAGAGATACTTATTTTATTATAATGTGACAAACAACAATATAGCAGTCTGAGTAATCTTTCAGTAGGCAGTTTCTTCCTAGTTCCAGACAGAAAATCAACATTCAACAAAAAGAAAAATGTTGGGTCTCTTTAATTCATTATGAGAACTGAAACAAGGTACTTATTTTACTACCCTACATCTTATGAGCAGTAGTCAGTTAAAGCAAATACTATACTTAAATTCTATACAATTTGACAGTATTATAAGTTACTGTATGCAGAACTTATTTGCAATTAACAGACCATGTGATTAATATCCAATTATACAACTTCTTCAAACTCAACAGTTTTACTTTTCATTTAGAACGCTGAATGTCTCAAAGCTGCATAGCCTAAAAATCCCTGTGTATGTTGTTTATTACGTCTGACCAGTAACCAAAAGTTTGCTGATTGAGGTCTCGATCTGGTACGGCATAAAATCATTCTGACCTTGATCTAGGCAATTAACCCTAAATTGCTCCCAGGTTAATGTGGTTTATGAATATGTGTTCTCATTCAACTTTCCTAGTAAGCCAGGGTCGAAATGAATGAAGTTTTTATCTTAGCCCATGAAATAACAACTCTGATTTTTTTGGGTCAAACCAGTCCCTTGTTGGCTGATAAGAGGTTCTAGAATAGAACAGTGCAGTGGTTCCCCCCAAAAATGTGTACCACAAAATAAATGTTGAGCAGTCTGGAGGACCACTGAAGGAAGTTTTCACTTGTCAGAATTTTATAAGGAAGCCTATGGTCTCATTATTCTTTTCAAGCACACGCTGTGGATAGTCAAGGTTCCCCCAGGGGCCATCACCCCCTCGTTGGTAACCGTGGTTCAGACTAGAACTTATCCCCATACCCAGAACAGTGATTGGCCTATTATAATCAGATCACGTATCTGACCTCACGGTGTGCCAAAGTTCCATGCCACCTGAACAGGCCGACCAGTTTTTTAAATGGCTCTTACACAAAAAGATTGTTTTCATCCTTCACAATTTAAGAGTGTTAGTTTGACCCCATGTGCGGAAATATCATTAAAAACAGGACTGAGCTCGGCTTTTAAAGGTTGAAATATGTGTAGCTTGCTCCAAAATCCAAGATCACCAGTCTTCAGACATTGCTGTAGAAGCTGACTAGCTGTCTAATAGGATTTGGGGATAAGGGAACCCAGTGGATAGCAATGGCAATGGTTTCTATGTTCAACGTCAGCTAAAGCAGGGAGAAGTCAAGAGCTTTTGACAGTCGTCTGGCGGTGGCTGCTAGTGTCAACCTGGGGCCAAGTATGGAAGAGAGGAGAGACTCAAGGCTACGCACCCACGCGCACACTGTGTGTCGACTATGATATCCCCTTGGAATGCCTTGGCATTTCTATTCTATATATGATGAGAATGTTGTATTCTAGAACCCATGGTATTGTTTGAATATATTCTTTGAAGGCAAAGTGAACAATATTTAAAGGAATCCCAATAGCAGAATGCCAAATACTGCACAATGTGCGTATTGAAAAATTTTTTGAATTGAGGTGGCAAAGTCATTATTCATAACCTTGACGCAGTTTGGCACCTGCGTCCTGTTTTATTAGTGTCCATTCTTCAAGATAAGTCCTGACACATAGGAAATACGCCAAATGAACACTGAAAATATTTATTCATGTCAACATTCACATTTTCAAAATGGTCATAAATGTGTAGATATACTGCATGCTGTGACATATGTTCATGCTAGAGGTCAGGGTTAAGTTATGAAATATTGTTAGATTTAGCAATGATGAAATATGTAAAGAAATATGTTAGACATAATACATGAAATAAACTTTATTGTTTGCTGGATTTACCTATCATTAATTTCCCCATCACCTGGCTTGGCATTAGAGCAAGGTGTGGCAGCAGCTTCAACTCCTCAGGGGCTAGGCTACCTGTGACAACAGATCTATTATCCCTGAGGTCAATGTAAGGATTGTCTGACGATTATGGCACCATAAGGGGCTTTTCTGATAGTTCAGTAAACAAAATGTTTATAAAAAAACGAATTTCAGATCATCTGAAAGTAAATCTTTCCGCACATTTGCACCATCCAACGCAAACGCCATAGATCATCATCTGACATCTACTAATCTCAAACGAGAGTTCCAGCCTTGAGAAGAACTTCATTTGACACTACAGTGGGGATCTCAAGATCAGGACATCCTTTTCCTTTGCCAAGGCCGTGAGGCTCCTGATGGGAGTCGGGCTGTGCGTAAACAGTGAGGCACGATATAAGTCCCCAGGAGTCTCTCACAACCAGAAACACATCGCACCACTCCTCCACGCATTTCAAAACAACCCCTTCTGCGGTCCGGTTGTGTCATCAACGTTAACGCCATGGATGCTAAGTGTCTGCTGTCACTCGTGGTCGTCGTTGTGTTTGGGATGCATGCGACCCAGGGGCAGGATGCCAGGGTGAAGCTGTGTGGCAGAGAGTTCATCCGTATGGTGGTCACATCGTGTGGCAGCTCACGACTGAAGCGCTCCACTCCAGATCTCGGACAGCACCGTGAGTACAACCCTCAAGGGGCAAATCGCTTGTTTCCAATGTTACTGTTACGACGCCGGGCTTGAGTTCAATCTAGTTGCAGAAGGACACTTTTATACTAAAAAGTGGGTGAATAGAGTGTAGAGAGAGAATGAATTCCACTTCTCAGACGTTTGACGACCGACACGATTTGAATTTGCCTAAATTGTAAATTACATCTTATTTTGGTTTTTACCATCCACAGGGACAATTCTGGATTGGCTGAACAGCGATCAATTTGCCAGCATAAGGACCTCAGAGACAGAGGTCGGCAGAGATGAGGTGACACCAAGAGACCAGGACACCACAGGCAGTCAGACTGGAGACCAGCTAACCCACCTAGGGTTTCCCAGCATGCCTCAACAGATACAGGGGGAGGTGGAGTCTTCCACCATCCCCCTTGGGTACACCGTGTCCTCTCGTACCCGTCGAGATGTGGGGCCTGCCGGGGTGTGCTGCAGGTCCGGCTGCACCTTAAGCGAGCTGGTCCAGTACTGCTGAGCTGAAGCTAACGCTAATCTAATGCTAGGCCAAAGACACATTTCAGGGACCGTCTGGGGAACGATTAGTCAGCTACTGGAATGATGTGGTAGGGTTTTTATAGGTTTGTTTTGGACGTTTGAGGTTTGCAGTTGCTGATCCTTTATGTTAGTACTCAAATGTTCATGTTGTTTTCTTGACATCATGAATAGTGAATTTAGATGTCAGAGTAATGTTGTTGAATGACTTGTGAATCTACAAAATTGAGTGTTGTCAAAATTACTTTTATTTATAATTATAATTTATGTATACCATATCATATTATACTTGATTCGCACCTGCACAATGAAGGACAACAAAGAATTACAGAGTTGTCAAGAACTCTTCCTGTTCATCTTAGTCACATTGTAATAAAGCTTTTGAAGTTCCTTGAGTGAGTGTTGGTTTCAAGTAGACAATTATCTTTCACTGGGGTTCTGGACGAAATACCTCAAAATGTTGGTAGATTACTAGTTAAAGCAGCTTAAAACATGATACAGTGGGTATGCTGGACAAAATGCATGCACAGAGCACTATCTTGCTCTGGAAATGAGTGAGCTAAAATGACAAAAAATGTAAATGTCAATAAGAAAACAGGCAGTAGAGATATTTGAAATCAATAAAGATCACCAAAACATATACTGTTGTCATACATTGTCCAATTAGAATAAAATCCCATTCTAAAGATCAGTCTTTCCTCTCAATTCACACTAAGAAATGTCAATTTTCACCACTATCTTCATGAGGGTACATAATTGAAAAATGAGAAAATCCTATCAAAAGTTTATATGGCTGCAGCAAGATTACGCTTCCCAATTCACACTCAATCTAAGTAGTGAATCCAGTTGGCTGGTGCTTTGATAAGGACGAATCAGGTTGAGGCCATTGACCAAGAGCTCAGACTATGATTTAATTATAATGCTAATATATCGAGCAACGCTTCGGCTCCACAGTCGGGGTCTAGCTAGGTTGTTAGTTAAAGTCCACAAGCCGTTGTTCGGTGCCTGACTCAGGTCGTGCTCTTAACAGCGTTTACTTTGACTTCATGGTCAATTGAGCTTGTTGGCCATAGACTATGCTTCAGCATGGTACAACTATGTTTATGTACCAAAATTGTATTGGTGATTGGTAATAACTTGTAAAAACCGCTATTCCGATTTATGTAGAACACAGCATAAAATACACATTTTTAAGTGTGAGAAAAACAAATTAAGAGTAGCTCCCAAATTCACTGTCTTGCATTACAGCTAATCGGTGACCAGGAGATAAAATGTTAAATGCAGTTTACCGACTGGTCGTTACCGGGGTTAAAACTATACTGCAACGCAGCGGTTCTGAACAGCCATTGAACAGCCCTTGGAGGGGGCAAGCTCCTCCAAAAACACACTGTTCTGAAAAGATGAGCTTGTGTCTCACTGACCTCACCCTGTCTGAGACACCACTGCCAATCGCAAACCCAATAAAAAATATTCCCTAAAAAGTTTTATTGGATAATTTGTATGAAATAGGAAAGTTGTTGAAACCCTACCTTTATTTAAATGTCCATTAGAAGCAGTTACATGGAAAAAGTTGTTTTTCTGGATTGAATCCGAATGAACGTTGCTAAAATTGCACATTTTATTTCCACCTTCTATAGTAGGTTATTGATTTTGATAAATTTATTAATGAAATCAGACTAATAGCTAATTATTACCGTTCACGTGGTTCGCCAACAGTCGCTGCTCAAATTGAACATTGACTTTCGAAGGTGCTCCATAAATTATGGGATAAACCAGCGCCTTCCACGGGGACACACTGTTGTGTTGCCTCGGGAGGTCTTCAACTTTAGTTAATTATTTAGTCATTTAAACCCCCTAAACAGTGTAAAATCAGTAAGCTTGATTTGAGAAAGAAATATGAATATTTCTTTCTAGATATATTGCATGTCATAAAATGACTGAAGTGAAATGGAATTTCAGCCGGCCCAGTTTGTTGACAGGAAAGACATTTAGCGTTGTGTTTTATCCTCCAGCAGATGGCATTAGCTATCTTTTGTGCGATACACATCGTTGCCTGCATTTCTCCATGATACTTCTATAGTTTTTAACAAATAGTGAGTGGTCGATAACCCCTTTATGGCCTGATGTTAAGCCTTCTGTGACTTATATATCTACTCCAATGCCGCTATACTTGTTAAATCGAAAGACCCCATCACGCTGTCCCAGTTTTTTTAGACAAGGAAAGCTGCATTGGAGGCCAGCACTTTCTCCCGGTGCCCACCGTCTGTGGCGAAAACACGCAGCCAGGAGAGCGTTGTACTGGTGGGTGTCAATTTGCATGTAAATGAAATGGCTCACGAGGCTCCGGTTTCCAACAGTAAGAGTGTCTGGGTTTAGAGATGTTAGATAACGTGCGTACGCGCTTGTGTATAAATGTGCTTGCATTTTCCTGCACAGATATAGGCTATACATATATAAAATTCTACTGACTGTAACAAGGCTCTGTGCTCTGTGGTGACTGTTAGACGCCTTGACCGGCAACAGTCACAACATCCTGTGATCTAGTCTCCCGTGGGAATGTCCCTACAGAACAGCAGAATGGGGTCGCTTCAAACCCTGTCTAAAGCGGTTTTAATAGGCGCGGATGGCTGGAGGAATCCTGTCATTGGCGTCCATTTGACAACGCTGTTTTGAACTCCTAATACACACTTCGTGTTTCAAATGTCCTATTGAAAAAAAAAAAATTATACATAAATAAACAAATAAAAACGGAAATTGCCACTTTTTTCACTTATGGGAAAAAACAGCCACATAAAAACGAAGACATGATTAAACAAGACACCCCAAAATGAAAAACAACGAAGCAACCATGGCCCACACAAACATGTTGATCACAGGATCCAGTGGCCTTGTTGGGTCTCAGTGAGACAAGCTGGCCACATTTCTGCCTGATCAGCAATCCCAAAAGCCCTGGATGGAGGAACCGTCGCTTCATTTGTGCCATAGTGAAGAAGGTATTTTACAGCAATATTCTTTCAGAAAAATGATACCACCGCCCACACACAATACAGGTTAAACACAGGTGGAGAAATGAACTAAGGGATTCATCCCAGAGAAGTCCAAAAAGAATGGTTGCCTATTTTTGGTGGACGTCTGTGGATCTCAGAGATTCAGTGTTGTAAGAGAGTAAGAGGCTCAGTCTAACTAACTCCCAGACTGTACACCCCCCAACGCAGGCCTCTACACTCACCACAGTAGATTAATGAAGTACCTTAATCCCTACTCCATTCCCAGAAGTATGTCCATCTATATTCATGTCACTAAAACACCTTAAGCGGGTCAGTGCAGTGCTGGAAGCCCCCACACACACACACACGTCTCAGACATTCCTACTGCCTCAGGATAACCTTTGGGAGGTGGCGAGGCTGAAATACCAGCGGGAGCTGATAGAGGGCAGTGTGGCAGCGGCAGGAGAGCCTTCTGTGACTGCAGGCTTGTTTTGGACCGGGGTCTGTAATAGGATGCAGAAGCACCTTGCTGCCTCGTGACTCATGAGATGCCGTTGCCCTGTGCTGAATCTACTGTAGGGCATGTATGTTATCAGGCTGCTTCGCTGACGCCTGCGTCCTGAATGACTTATGGACTAGGGTAATGCTAATAGGCCAGTGTCCTAATCTTTATGTAATTAGCTTCTGGGTGTATTCTTCTCCATAGCCTCTCATGACAAACTAGCTGATAAGGAGCTGTAATTTGGTTTCAATCTACCGCTGCTACTCATCCTTCTGTGTTTCTGATATTGGACAGGCTGAGCCAGGGCAATTCTGTCCTGGAACTACAGTTGTGAAATTCTGTAAAAGTTCGATTAATTCCTCTTTTTCAGGGGATTATTTCATTCAGGAGGGCATAAGAAAGACATCATGCCAGGATTTCTGGAAAAGTAGAGAATTTGTTGAAAGTAGTTTTTCAACTCTAACTAGAACACAGCATAGTAAGGTATCATTATCAACCCCTGGTTTTCTAAAACCTCTGACATGGTAAACTTACTGCTAATAATATATAGTGTATATATATCTCTATAACCTCTGACATGGTAAACAGACTGCTAATAATATATACTGTATATATCTCTATAACCTTTGACATGGTTAAAAGACTGCTAATAATATATACTGTATATATATCTCTATAACCTCGGACATGGTAAACAGACTGCTGATAAAATAAACTGTATATATATCTCTGTAACCTCTGACATGGTAAACAGACTGCTACTCTTGCCTTACTTTTATATCCGAACTATGATTCTGATGCTATCTCTTTCTGTCGCTATGTCATTCTCTTTGTCTGTCTCTCTGTCTCTTGCTCCTTGTCTATACCCATGTCACTTCTTCAGACTCTGTCTCTCTCTATCTCTCTCTCTCTGCATCTCTTGCTCTTTCCGTCTCTGTCCCTTTTTCTCGCTGTCCCTCGCTCCCTCACCCTCTCCTCATCCGTAGTCGACTCTGTGTTTAATATACGCCGATGCCAACACGCCATACGCTGCGATACCTCAGACTTGATGCCATTTTACTAGACAGCGCCAGTTCTTAACGTGTCGCAGTTACCGCCCGGCCCTGTGCTCTCTCTGATGCCTCGTGCCGTAGCGAGTATCTTCTCCGAGGGGCCTACCGTTGATACTGATTGGCGCCGGCACACAGACTCAGCTGTGCCCACATGTCTGCCCTGGGATGCAATGGCGGGCACCCAGGCCAGGGAAAGGCCTCCACCTCCCAGTACATGATGTGACCTGCCACAGACTGGGGAGGGGGGCAGAGAGGAGGAGGGCGGTGGGGGTTGGAGAGAGAGAAGGTTCCGGATGGAGAGGGAGGAGAGGGAGGGAGGGGAGAGGGATGAGAGAGAAAGGAGAAAGAGGGGACATATAGGAATGACAAGAGTATGCACGAGAGATGTAGAGACGGATGGGAGTGCCGGATGAGAGAGATGGATAAGAGGGGGATGAGAGAGGGATGAGCAAGTGTAATGAGAGAGGATATATAAGTCATAGAAATAGAAGGGGTTTAGGAGATGAGGAAGATGGATGAGAATGGGAGGAGAAATGGAGGAGAGGGATGAGAGAAAGCACGGCTGCTACCCATTGCAGCACTGCACCTTCCTCCCTCTTTCTCTCCTGTAACATGAACTGTTTACTGCCAACAGGGGGGTTGAAAAATCCTCCTGAATGCTGGTGCTTAGCTGCTGCTGTTTAATATTCATTTGGTCTGTCTGCCTCTTTTAGTGTCATAATAGTGAAATCGTTTGAATACAAACCTTCAAACACTTAGTTGATGTCACTTTTCTATTTTTAGTCTGTTTCTTCTTTTGCATGACAAGCAGACCTGGAATGAAAGTCTTATTACCATAACACTAACTACACCTGACACTTACTGTAGCAATACAAATATTCAGTGCCATGGTTAATGTTACCAAAAAATTAATATTGGCAATACTTTCACGAATGGTCTGAGATGAGGAAATCTATGTTGGATATCATTAGTATTTTGTATATGTTGCCATATAAAGCATATTCTGTACTGTTCATAAACTCTGAGAGTGTAGTATTCTTGTTTTGTCTTATTGGTTCCATCCTCAGTATAGAAACTATACCGTTAAAACATGAGCTGTTCATTCATTATGTGCCATTAAATTAGTCTCTCCTTGTGTAACTTTGCCAGTTAAATTGCCCAACAGTGGTGTAAGAATGTTCAGGGACACCTAAGACCAGAGAGAACAGAAACTGAAGCAAATTAAGGGTAAAATACCGGTGATATGGTCAATCTTAAGACCCACGGGTGTGTGAGAAAGCAAGATCCCTTAATCATTGAGGGTTCAAACATTGAAGGTTCGGGTAGAGCCCAAAGTTGGTCAGATTGATCAAAATGGGCTGTTACAGAGAAGCTGAGTTAATGTTTTACACCATCTGTTTTGTAAACTCTGCAAAATGCATAGGGAGAAATCTGCATGCCTCAATCCTTTATGAATGGGCAATATGGGTACCATTAACATATTTATGATTTTGGTGTTCATATATTCTTTTAGAAGTCAATGCTGTTAAGGCTTCTATCACCTATGGCTACATTGCAAGATATCTATATGTATCCAGCACTCACCACAACCCTCAGACGCCAACCACCACCCTCAGACGCCAACCACCACCCTCAGACGCCAACCACCACCCTAAGACGCCAACCACCACCCTCAGACGCCAACCACCACCCTCAGACGCCAACCACCACCCTCAGACGCCAACCACCACCCTCAGACGCCAACCACCACCCTCAGACGCCAACCACCACCCTAAGACACCTACCATCCACAGCATTGTCACCTGCCTCCCACCCCTCCTCTCCCATTCTGCCCCCTATACCGCTCCCCTCCTCTCCCCTCCCCCCTCCTGCGTGGGTGGGTGCTTGCTTACACCAACTGCTATACATAATTAAGGCTACAGCGGAGGTGTTCTCTCATTCCCCCACTCCTCTCTCTCTCCCTCTCTCTCACGTTCCCCTCTCTCTTCCCCTGTTTCACTCCTTCCCTCTCTCTCTCTTCCCCTTCTTCTCTCTCTTTTTCTGCAGTGGTGGTGGTTGCCATCCGGGCAAATGAGAAACCATGAGACTTCTCCTCTCCCCTACATGTACAGTAGAGTCGCAACTGCCTGCTTAAGCGATCATGTTAAATCACAGCCCCCCGAATACCGCTGGTTGAGGGGAGGACTGGGGTGGGAAGATGACGGGGGACCAGGCTGGGCAGGTGACAGGGGGACCAGGCTGGGCAGGTGACAGGGGGACCAGGCTGGGCAGGTGACAGGGGGACCAGGCTGGGCAGGTGACAGGGGGACCAGGCTGGGCAGGTGACAGGGGGACCAGGCTGGGAAGGTGACAGGGGGACCAGGCTGGGAAGGTGACAGGGGGACCAGGCTGGGCAGGTGACAGGGGGACCAGGCTGGGAAGGTGACAGGGGGACCAGGCTGGGAAGGTGACAGGGGGACCAGGCTGGGAAGGTGACAGGGGGACCAGGCTGGGCAGGTGACAGGGGGACCAGGCTGGGAAGGTGACAGGGGGACCAGGCTAGGAAGGGGAGGGGGGACACCGGGGGGGGGGCAGGTGACGGGGCAACCAGGCTGGGCAAGCTACCGCAGCAAGGCCCTGCCGATCAGTTCAGCCATTCATCATGTGGTTGTGGCTTTAATGAAAAATGATTCTGTTTGCTTTGTTGGAAATCCACACATTTCCTTACCATACAGTATCACTGTAGAAATGATAGTAAGCAATAAGGCCCAACGGCATAGTTATATGGCCAAAATACAGAGGCTAAGTACTAATCTTATGTACAACGCATCAGTTGCAGCCTTCAGATGCGGTGTATCACCCATATACCACAAACCCCTGAGCTGCCTTTCTGCTGTTATAAACTGCTTACCAGTGTAATTAGAGCAGTAAACCGTGGGCCTCTGAGGCGTGCTGTGGTGTACGGCACTGTGTCCTGGTGTTGCTCGGACTACCGCGGCTAGGAGTCGGAATCCCAGTCACGGCATACGGACCGAGGCTGGGGCAGATTGGCTCCGTGTTGCCCGGGGTGGATGGGTGTGTTGCCTGAGAAAAGCTCCATACACGACACCCCCGTCCGGTGCCACATTCAGGAAATAAAGCCTCATTCAATTTCACTGAGAGACTCTGAAAAACTGAAATTCAGAACAGTAATGTTCTACTGTAAGTTATCATTGTGAATATCAATGGTGCATTCAATTAATAGTTATGGTTTATTAGGACCTCAAAACTCTGGTAACTATCTCCAGGATGCCGGGCCAGGATATTCTGGATCTTTCAAATTTCGAGTATTGTTTTCATATTCCTGTCACGGAGCGCAAGAGGGAGTCCAAGGAGATGGAGGCAAGCGCAGGGGTGCAGGGAAAAAACTTTTAATACAGAAAAGGGTCAAACAAAACAGAGTGCCTTGCACGACAAAAACAGAATGAGCTGAAAACTAGGAATAAATGTAACCATCAAAATAGCGAACATGGAACATGACAGCAAATAATGACCGACCAGGAAAGGGAGAAAAGGGCCAAACTAAATACACACACTATCAAGGAGAACAGAAACAGGTGGGGGCAAAACACAGGTGAAAGGAATAAACTGATTAACTGAAACAAGAACAGGAAAGACCAAACAAGGACATGACAAATCACGGACATACAGAAAACATGAAACGGGACGGCTCCAGCAGGCTGGGACCGTAACAATTCCACAATCTTTTAGCCAACATGTCAGGACAGCAGGGGGAGTTGGGCTTTTGAAAAACTACATATTGAAGTGATAGTTATGGACCATAAAATTATCAAAGGATTCACATAATTTGAGATTCATACCAAGCTAATGCCGTAGATGGGTTTCTTTTTAAATGTTCATAGCATGGATAACTTGTTATGTTGAGTTTTTGGTGCTAAACCACCAGTGAAAGTTATCCCCCGTTCTGTTTTTTCACAATCTTTTCAAATGTTTGTAAATGAATATTTACAGATTCTCATCAAAAATATAATATTACATAAAGTGAGCCTGAGTGAACAAAAGATTTGAATTACTGCGTAATTTGCTTATAGAGCTAAGTTGTGCTGGTCCCTTCTCACAAACACACAGATATTCATCATAAATGAAAGTTTCCATTCCAATCCTTCTTCGTGCTCAGTAGGCAAACTGACTCTGTACTGTGTGCCATGAGTAGATTGTGCTAATCTGCATTATGATAATTAGATAGTGGCAATCTTTCCCATTTATTTGGAAATGATGCTTGCAAATTTCTTCCTGTGCATTTGATGGAATCTACACACATCAGATCGCGTGGGGTAGCCGAATAAAGTGGACTTGATAGCAACAAATGTGTCTACAGGGTGAAACTGGATGTAAATCTACTGAGACAGGCAGGAGATTTGGACAAAACATTGGCACACTCACTCAAGACTGCTAACCGGAGATTAACATGCAATCTGCCAATTTGTACACTCATTTCTTGCTGACATCATAGTGTGATTTATAACTTGTCGGAGTTACACCCGTGTCTTTGAAATGATTGGACTCCATGAGGACAGAATTACTTAGATTTACAATATTTTGTCTTTTTATATTTTTCTTTGTGTGAACCACAGGAAGAGTAGCTGCTGCTTTTGGAAGTAACCAATGGAGATTCTAATAAAATTCTGAATCATAAATTGAGATGCGAACGCAGTTTCACTCTTTCTTTTTCAGATAAACGCACTGAATCTCAGCTGTTTGCTTCCCTCTTCTCACAGAAGTTTTTTTCCTTAATTTTAAGCCCTGAAATCCCTATTTACAGTTGAAGCTTTGCAATGAAATCCTTCACAGCTGATAATGAGAAGGCAATTGCTGTTAAATCCAATGGGAGGTTTCACGGAGATGCAGATGAATACATCTCTTTCAGCCTCATGACATCCACCCACAATTATATCACGAGACATACTGCGAGGGGATTTTTAACTGGCGGGGAATCTCCCAGCAGGCAACGCTTCACCGCTGAGTGGGCATCACCACCTGTCTTCCTAGGTTGCCTCCCCTGGTTGAGGCTTTATCCGCTTCCTATCTAATATTTATTAACTGCTGGGATATTCCTGACAAGTAATCAATTTGATTGGCTAACAATGCTCAAGGGCCGGCGTCGTATGCGTTTGTGTGCGCGCGTGTGTCAATGTGTTTGTGTGTGCTTCTCTGCGTGACAGTCAGGGTGTGTACTGTAGCAGACTCTCGGGTGTGCGCGCGTGCTTGAGTGTATGATCATTTCGATGTAAACGAGTGCCATTTGCATAAATCCTGTGTAATGAATGCCCCTCGTGTTTTCACTCGGCGCGCGCACGGACGCCAAGGCCCGTAGCAGACCAGTAAATGCTAATGTCACTGTGGCCCGAGGACATGACAGGTACCTCAGTAAGTTCCTATGAAACCCTGTACTTGCTGTTGATTTGGGAGCCCTGATGGGAAAAATATGGTTGCACAGGAAAAGTGAAATTCTGATCAACAAACTAAAACATAAAATAACAAATAAACCCTGTTTATAAGCCCATTTCTTCACCTTCTACAGAGGGACATTGCGGCAGTTTTTTTCCTGCACACATGGTGAAACAAAGAGGTTAACATTTCCCGTCACCTCTTAGTAACGTTGGCGTTTCAGTGACAGACAAAAAAGTTACAAAAAGTGAGAGTCTGACGGAGATGGAAAGTGGTGGCGGGGGTGGGGGGGGATGGGCGGTGGGGGAGTCAGGGGAGTGCAGTGAGTGGCGTGAATCATCGGGGGACTCCTCGCTCGCTCGCATACCCGCGGTCTGTCCTGGACCGTCCACGCACGATGGCAGACCCCCCCCTCCTCCCCCTTGGCCTCCCTCATCCATCATCGTCTGCGCTGGAATGCGTCGTGAAACACGTCTCTCTCACACGCATTAGGGTTAGCGAAAGACTGAGGCAACGTGTCGCGCGCCGCGGTCGATTTTCATGCGCCACTCCGAGGTCGTCCGTCATCGCGCCGCGCCGCACCCTCGCTCCGCGTGACCCCCGACGAGAGGTTGCCGTGGTGCGCCATCAATCAAGCGTCGGTTCCCAGCGCCGCCGCAGGGCTCTCGCGATGGGTGCGGGCTGGGTTCTCCTCACGCCAACCCGTGTACCTTAGCAGAGGTGATTCCTCCGTTCGGCGCCATCCGTCACTTGAATGGTGTGGTTGTCGGCGTTGTGTCTTTCCTTCTGACCTTTGTTGGAAGTTGCCTCTCCCACACCGCCTGAGGAACGACATCAGAGGGGTTGAGAGATAATTGGTCTCTGGGGCTTGTCAGGTGGAATGGAAGGCTGTGTATGGTCGGCTGGGCTAGTCTTTACTCAACCGTACAATGACACTCGGTTCAGAGCCATTAAGAAAACATGGGGTCGTCTCTGTTATGAAGTAAAGATTGAAATCTCTTCCATATAGCGACAATAGGGGCACACATTTGGTCCCTTACAGAGGCGATCTGAATAATTTGCATTATACAGTATCTTAGACAAGCTTAGATTTTGGCCTCGTTAAGTGAGAGACGCTCATGATGCTCTTTTTGAGTCTAAGTATTTTGAGTGGAAATGGGGTTAAACAGACACAACGGGAGTCGGTGCTTGGTCGCTCCGGGTAATGCTAGACTAATCCTTCCCCTTCAAGTCAGGGGGATTGTGATTTGAGCAGAACTCCCTTTGCCCTTCACACTCCAGGAGAAAGTCACCAACATCAACAATTAGGCCAGATCAACCCCCTCCCACAGATCGCAGCCACTTAATGTCCTGTGAAATCATATTTAACTCCTCTGAGAAAAGGGCTGGAAAAAATGAAGAAGAAACACGCCTTTTTTAAAGGGAAACAAGGCCGTTTCAATGAAAGCAGGCAAATGAATATGTGGTAGGTTGAGAGAGCTTGATTAGATACATGTCAGTCGGGCCTGTACACTCACACATACAGTTTCGTTGTGCTCATTACTGTCATATTTAAATGTCATTTTTCTCATTTACTAGTCCATTAGCTATCTCTTTACAGGCTAATGTTTCTGCCGTATAGTCAAAGCTGTAGTTCGTTTGGCAATAGACTTGACTGATCACCCATAATGCCTCAGAGACTGTCAATCGCCAGCCTGGCTTGACAGTGACCCTATAACACAGATTATGAACGAGGCTATGGAATGGTGATCGAATGGGATCTCAATGGATCAGGCCATTCATTCGTCAATTTGCGTAAACCATTGGGACACTCCCTACGAAACAGTGCCTGCTTATCAGTTCTGGAAGGCCGGTAATCAAATTACCAGACCTTGTCAAAACCCTAAGCCCCAGTCGCTAATTACCACCACAAACCCTTCTTCTTTAAAAGCAGAAAATCAAACATTAAACCTGTGGACAGAACAGCGAGTGCTTCTAATTGCGGTGCTGCGGAGTAGCAGGGCTGAAGCGTAGTAGCAGCGCAGTCAGTTTCTCAGGCAAACAGGCAGTCGGCAGACTAGCTTGACGAGACTAAAGCAAAGAGCCTGCTAATCCTCCACTGTGATTACTCAGCCAAACCCTTCAGGAGTAGTGCCCAGCAGCCCCTACCACACGGAGAGGATAAAAGCATTCAGGGGCCAGATCGGATCTAGGGGTTTTCATTAGGATGTAAGGCACTATTATCGGCCGCAACATCTGAATTTACCCCCCTCCTTTCTATTGTTCTCCTCCCTCGTTTCTGATACAATCTGTTTTATCCTCCCTCTATCAGGCTACCTTTTTTTTTTTTTATCGTTAACTCACTGGGCCTGGTCTTTCCCTCCATTTCCTTCTGTCGAAAGTGTCTCACTTGAACCCTCTAGAAGGCATTATGTTATTGTTTTTCCGACCTGAAGCTCCAAGCTTCTCTTGTGTGTCAGTGTTTATATTTTGCTTTAGGTACTCGGTTTGAATTTCAAGTTGTTACCTTTTTGTAAAGGTGTCCTTTGTACATTTAAGTACTGGTGGTCAATTGAAAACTATAAATATTTGTAGAATAAATATATAATATTATATCAAATAATTTTATAGGTTTAATGATGATAAATTAAAGTTTAACTGTTGATTAGCTACCTGAAAGACAAAGTCAATTCACTGTATAATCAAGGCAAGATTGGTAAAAGGCCAAGCAGGGCACTTGTATGCCCTCCAGATTGCCCTCAACAACCACAGGACCCCCAATAAGAAGTCCCTGATACAATATGACAGCAACATTTTTAGAATTGCAAGAAATCTGCTTTGAAACTGCCATGTCTCTCAGCTCAATAGAACAATGCAAATAACATCAATCGATGAGCTATTCTAAAGCAGTACAT
The DNA here is from genome assembly GCA_016801105.1 of Esox niger. Classification (NCBI taxonomy): domain Eukaryota; kingdom Metazoa; phylum Chordata; class Actinopteri; order Esociformes; family Esocidae; genus Esox; species Esox niger. The sequence continues at coordinate 51,665 of JACXGJ010000701.1, forward strand.
TTCTCTCTCTGCCCCGTCCCAAAATAGTTCAGTTTTACTGGAAATTTGCTTAGAAACTGCAACTTTCTTTTTTTCCTGCACAACGTTTGTTGAAATGAAGGAAGTTCTTTGTTTTCCACCCCAAACTGTAAGGGGCCAAGTCTAGGTGGATGTACCGACACCTCAATGTGGGAATCCGGCCCCTTTGTACCATAACCTTCTAACTGTGCTAATTGCTACTTTCATTTAGGCTCATTCAACCATTTCCATGCCATCTAAAGAATTGACTAGATATGCGTGCATTTCATACAATAGCATTTCATACAATATCACTGTGACATGGTTTAATATGACAAGGCATCTGAACCACAAGGCAATAAAGAAATGACCTTTATAATGTGATGAGGAATTGCCCCCGTTTCCTTCTCTCATCACATCTTCCAAAGACAACCACACCACACTTTGAGGACTCCGTCGTTTGTTTGTCTTTATAGGCCTACTGCTGTGGTCTAGTCACGCACAATGTATTTCCTGAAGTCGGGATTTCAGTTTCTACCTGGTAATTAGGCACACGACTTTTGATTAAAAAATGAATCTGGGTTTTTATCTCCTGCCACTGATAATACGCTGGGAAGTCCCCCTCAGTGCTGCTCCGCAGGCGACGGGGAAACCTGCCACGAGTCTGCCCGGAAAGCCTCTGCGCCAACACGGCAGCTGAGCTAAAACATAATCCGCTGGTGAGATCACTTCTCCGTGCACCCTGCTCTTTGGCTGTCTCTCACAGAGTCTAGTGCAGCTTTTTAAGTCAGGTGGCAATGAAGCGAGAGTGCTTTTTTTGTTGTTGTCTTGAATCTTGTTCTTAGTACTAGTATTTTATTAAGATTCCCATTAGTTGTAGATGAAGGAATGGCTGCTCTTTTTTGAGACCAAACATAAATCAAAGAGCTACAAAACACAATTACATACACAATATACACAAACACAACATAATATATACACAAACACATAATAATATCATACATACAACATAACATAATATAATATATACAACAAAACACAATATCATATACACAACATAACATCATATCATATGCACAACATAAAATAATATTCACAACACAACATAATATCATATACACCACAGAACACAATATAATATACACAACATAACACAATGTCATATACATAACATAGCATAACATAATTCTATATACAAAATATAACGTCACACACAACATAACATTATAAAATATACATACATCCAATAACAAAACCAAATCCGTGTGTATTGTTAACCTAAATTACCTACTAGGCTCTTAACCTCGAGACTACGTCTGATTGAAAAACGTGAGACATCAGACTTTAAGAACCACTAAAATTGAATTCTGAAAGCTGATAGTATATGAAACAGTATACCACAGGTCTGACATCACATGCATTTGGACTCCTCTAATTCCGTCTGTAACCGGTTTATAAGAGCGATAAGGCATCTCGGGGGTTTGTGATATATTGCCAATATACCACGGTTATGTGATATGCTCAGGCACTCTTCCATGCGCCATGGCACCTCAGCCGTGTTATGTTGGCCAAGTACTTCATGCCTCGCTGACATACGCAACTCTGGAGATCGACTTTTTCGTTGTCTGACTCCCCACCTATTTCAAATCTGTACAAACAAAGCTGACAGGGAAATATATTTCATGAACAATTTAGCACCAATTACATGTACTTTTGTAATTATAAATTTTACCAAAGCAACGACGTTTGCAAACACAGAATATTGTGGCGTTTTACGTTGAAGAATGTGTGTTTATTTCTGCTCGGTTGTTGAGCTTGTTGTCTGTCTTTTATTCCCGATGGCCATCTATCCAGACAGACCTGTGTTCAGCTTTGTTGGAGAAAAACATGAGGGGTGAAATACTGTAATCAAAAGCCAAGATGCTACTTGGAACGTTCACATTTTATCCTAAATTAAATATAGTGATTGAGTAAAGATATTAAAACTGTATCTCCTATCATTTTAATTTTAGGCTTCACTCACTCCAGCGGTTTAGGCGTATCAATCTGGTCTTCCAGCTGAAGAGTATGTAATGTGTATGTTACCCCCTTGCAAACTAGATGCATAATAATCACAATTATATTTGAAGACCGCTATTATAAAAAATCTGTCGAGCCTAGTTATTGCATGAATTTCGACATTTAGCAAGAACTACTATATTTCAACATTTTAATAAATGTGAACGAGCAAAATGAAAACAATCTCAGCGGCAAACTAGGCAGAAGCTCTGTGGGGAAAATTACAATCCGCCCTTATCTGCTTTTCCATTTTGATCCGGTTGCTTGGTCACGATTCAAAGCCTCACGGTAGAGCTTTGTGTTCGTGCTGCAGTTGGAGTCTGCCTGCATGGGAACCCCCGCGCCCCCTCCCCCTTCTTCATCCGCCCACGCACCGCTCTCCATCGCCAAGACCTAAAAATAGAACCAGGAATCCCCGCATCAATTTAGAAGAGGAACGTCACAAGGTCATAAAACCTTCGGTCTCTTGATGTCAGCTCAACTGTCATCCGTTCCTCAAGAGAACGCTTTTAGCTGTCGAATTTTAAATAAACTTGTAATGGTAAAAAAACGGATATACACCCACCTTTTTAATCACACTGTACGCCCCATATATTCAATTTAACGTCAAGACGTTGGAAAGATGTGTTTCTAACACACACACACGCAAGCGCCACAATTAACGAAAAACAAGCGTTTGTCGTATAAGGGGTCGTAATTTACGCGCAAACATGCACGTGGCGCAACCAGTACTATGGAAAGAGAGAGAAAAAATGAAACATCCATGTTCAGAATAACACTGTCCAGTGTAGTGAAAGGAAACAGCCTACTTCTTAGCTGCACTGTTTTACCGGGTTCTTTCCCCAGAGCTCATTGGCACAGGCGACAAGAGACTATCAGTGAGAGCCTATACGCCAAAGTATCTAGGTAAGTAGGCTATTGATTTTCTTCCAGTCGTTTAAAATCTCCGTTGATGTTTCTTCCGCCAGGAAAAGCTTGCGCAAAGCACAGAAAATTCAGGTAAGCTGTATTTGTTTAACAATCTACTGCGATAAATTACATTGCCTTTTTACTGCAATTACAGTGAAGTGTTATGAGGGAAATGCATGACAAATCACACCTCATTTGAGTGGAAAATACTGTATTGCAGTGTGATAGCAGTGTCAGTGTTTTGCCCTCGAGGTTTGGCATATGATTTGCACTGGGGACTAAACGTGTAGCACTTGGACCTGAGAAGATGTTATTTACTCTCAAAGTCCAAGCAGGCGATAGGGTTCCACAGATCTAAGTGCTTGCTGGCTGTGGTCACTTCTCTTCTTTTTGTGTTTGTGTTGTGGCTTGGCAGGGATGAGAGGCTTGGGATGTCTTTGAACCTAGCATGAATGATGTGTTTCTCCTCTACCTCTCATTTCCATATTTTTCCCAGCTAGGCTCTATTGCACACGGACCTCTCCACCCACACACTCTCCACCAGTACACACTTTCAAAGCAGCCTTGTGTACAGAGCTCAGTCATGGCCATCTCTGACATCACCAGCCTTAGACCCACTTCACAATGGCCTTTTCTTTCATTGTCTTTGGCCTATTCAACATGTCCACTCTCCAGTCCTGGACGGCTCCTCGGCGACCAAAATTGGCTCAGTTTGTGGGAATTTGAGGATTTGGCCGCCCGGGGTGTTGGGGGGGGGGCTGAAAACCATCCAGTGACCAATGGCCATCAGAGAGCTCCTTTGTCGTTCACGGTCAAGTAAGAGTGCTGTACATTCTGCTCTGGAAACAGGAATCCCACTGCATTGCTCTAAGGCTCGGGTACACAGGCGGTTGGTTTGCATTCACACGCAAGAGCACTCTGGACGTCGTCCTGATTAGCGATTGTCACTTTCCCACTGACTACTTCTCAGGCTGGTAACGCTGTGTAGACAATACTTTTTGTGCACATTCAAGAAATAACCTCGTCTTCTCGCTCATGTTAACTTCAACAAGCAATTTACTTTCCCGCTCTCCGATTGGCTCAGAGTTGGCTTCTAGCGACCCACGACTCAAGATGAAATGCCAAGTGTTAGCCGCTAGCCGTGGATGGTCACAGCATCAGGAGCGTTTGCGATTGGAGGTAAGACGAGCGCCTAGTCGTCGCATGGTCTACAGTCTCCATGTTTTGGTCTTTAGAGCCAGGTTGCAATCTGCCTCTTACCATCCTCCATCCATCCATTTATTCAAAACCTCACCTTATCTTAGCACTGGCGCACCAAATTCATGACCCCTGCCCAACAAGGAGTCATTACCTCAATCAGGTATTGTAGCAGTGAGGTTTTGACCCCTGCCAAGCAAGATGACATGACCCCTGTCAGGTATTGTAGCAGTGAGGTTGTGACCCCTCTTCCATGGAGTCTGTCTGGTACCTTATCTTTACACTGGCATAATTTGCGTCACACAGGACCAGTCGCCTCTCTCACAAAGCTGTCACTGAATTCCATGGTGGTGAATGAACCACAATGCTCCTCAGTGTATCCCATTACAGGATCTGGTCTCGGGTGGGTTGTCGTGGTGTCCTACAGCTGCAACCCGCGTCTCCCGGTGGCCCACTTGTTTGTGGCTGTAATAAAAGAAAAACGGCATCTGAGTGGTCCGCCCTGCGCTGGTCCATTAATTTACGGAGGCTGGGATTCTAACACGTGAGCGGATATTTAACAGCGGCTTGCCATGTACCTGCCTCACTCTGAATGATGGCTGGCTGCTTAGTCATTTGAGTAGCCAGAGCAAATCAAACTGATGATCTAGCTGTCGGGGATAAATTTTATCCAACCATGAGTCGGCTGGCTGCCATTCCCCCTCCCTGCCTGGTGGTCAGGCCTCCGTCTCTTTCTGTTTCTCTCCCTCTATCTCTATGCTTATCTCTCACTCCCTCTCTCTACCATTATCAATCTCCCTCTGTTTCCTTGTCACTCCATGTCTCTCTGTTGATCCATCTCTCCATGCCCTTTGCTCCACAGGTGTGTGGGGTTTGATAGGAAAGGCTGCTTGAGTGAGTCACTGTTTCACGTCTCAGAGTTTAGGACCCATTTATTGTGCTATTGGCATCAAGTATATGGAAATGGGTTCCTTCTACTAGATGTCACTTTGCCTGTGTGTCATAAAATCATACCCCGGACCTCTTGATGTCTCCCAAGAATCACTGTTGTTAGTCATCGCCCAGCAGAGAAGTCATTGCTAGTGAACCAAAGTTTGGTTCAGTCAGCAGAAGGATCCAAGGCTGCTGTCAATCCTGTTTATCACATGATGGCCAAACCTTGAAAGAGGATAGCCATCATGGGTTTCTTTGAATGAGACGTGTTTGATACGTGTTTCTTTGAATGTAGACAGCATCCTTTTCCCTCTCCCTTGTTATCTACATGTGCGAATTAATGTCTGGCTGGATAGCCAAGTGGTCAAGAGCAAAGTTGCCAGTAATCAAATAGTTGTTGATTGAAATCCAAAAGCTGAATGTGAAATGAAAAAAGAATGTCACTCTGTCCCCTAGCAAGATAGTTAACCCTGATGGCTATCATGTTGTGGTGGAAATTATGAATATGTTCTTATTACTTGCTAAAAAACAAACTGTTTTGTTAACTCTCCTGAGGACTTTAATATAGGTTCTGTTTTCGGTTGTTTTGTCTTGTGTTTTGCTGTATATGCTGCTTTCTTGGCCAGGGATTATTTGAGATGAAAAGAGATGGAAATATAAATTTGACCTTGGTGGTTAAAGAAAAAACTCGGTACCTTTAACATTTTAAGCCAGGCGATTTACCTGATATTGATTGTGAGATCTAGGCTACCCCATAAAGCTGGTTGAGGGAATGCAAAGTGTGTAAAGCTGTCATCAAGCCAAAGTTTGGCTACCTTGAAGAATCTAAAATATGAATGCATAGACATCTTTGGTTACCATATGATTCTATATGTTATATTTCCTAGTGTTGATATCTTCATTACTATTCTACAATGAGGAAAAAAGTAAGAACAAATAAATTCACTTAAATGTGTAGGTGTGTCCATACGTTTGGTACAGTATTCCATGAATACGAAAAAACTGATGCTTTTTACTGTTGTAATTTTCTCGTTGACCAGTTTATAAAAGCAATGAGGCACAGGGGTTTGTGGTATTTGGCCAGTAAACCATGGCTTTATCAAGACACTGCATTGCATCATGCATATGAATGGCCCTTATCTCTGGTATAATGTCCATATACCACCACTTCTTCTGCCTAACTGCTTGATTATAGAAATCCCACAGAATACCCACCTGTCGTACACAGAGAATGCTGATAATTCATTGGTGAAATTTTATGTTCGTATTTTCAACTGACTCCTCGCAGCGGCATTGCACAACATTTTCATGTTCAGTCCTTTGACCATAACAAAGAAGCCCCTTTAACCGTATGAGGAGGTTCAATCAGAAAATTATTCTTTGTCTTATGTTTTTAGGGTTAGGGCAAAAGTTAGAGTTCTAATTAAGTGTAGGCATAAGGACAAGGTTTGGAGTTAGGTATGAATGCAAGTTTATTATGGTTAAGGTGAGGATGAGTTTGTGGTTAGGTCTGTGGTTTTGGTAAGTTTGGTATATTATTAGGGTGACCAGCTTTGGTGTCCTCATATAGATAGCTTAGTAAGCAAGGGTATGTGTGTTTGTGTGAATGTTAGCGCTCCCTCGCGTTTGTGTTTGTGTAAGAGTTGTTAAGTTTAATTTAATTATTTATGAGGTGGCGGTAACATTGCTTCCCAAACCCACAAACGAAACTCAATCTCGCTAAGGAACCCACACAGGTCACATCAACCAATTACTTAATGAAAATGATCCGGTTTCTAATGTGCCTCTGGCCAAGGCTACTCTAAATTCCTTCTGCAGTCCATTACAGGAGCTATGAAACAGAGTGTACCCAAGCCTCCTACCAAATGTTGAGGAAGCGGTCTGCATCTACAGACTAAGCCTTGTCAAAACTCAAAATGGCTGAGCCAGCTTTGGAAAGTATTACTTATTAAGAAGTACTTCTAATATATGATGAAAGAGAGTTGGCTTCCTCCCTCTTTGCCTACCCACACTCTCTACCGCTCCTACAGAAACTGTCAAAATGTCATTTTTGAGTTTTATGAAAAGATGGGCCCATAGGCTATTGTTTTATTTTTAAAAGTGTTTTCCCCCATTCGAAATAGAACCCCCACCCATTTCAGTTGTTACATCGGTCAGTCCCAGATCATTTTGGGTTTCAGCCCGCCCCCCTCTTTCCCCCTCCTGGAGGGCCGTCCTTCAGGCATTTGACTTCCTATTTTTATCGCTCGCTGACTTTCAGAACGATGGACAGCGCTTCCTCGCACTCACACCCCACTCCCCTTTCTCGCTCACACAAACACACACACACACACTTTCTCTCTCCTTTCCAATTTCTCTCCCTCGGATCTACCAGCAGGTTGTCTTGTAATGATATAGGCCTTAACAACAAATCATACCACGTTGCCAGACAACAAGACGACAAAATATCATAATTATGCCTTGTGTGTAATACAATACTACAGAAGCTATAGGCCTTGTGATCACCTCTGGTTACACATTTGGTTGTGCTCGACTATGCAGGTTGTGCACGCTATTATCCAGAATTTTTCTGCCTGGTAATCCAAAACCTTGTCTACTCCTATTTAAATATTAAACAGAGACCTGCAAGTCTCAAGTAATTGGAGGGTTTTTGACGATTTTTGAAAACATTTCTGTTAAATGGACAAATTACGTAGACCAGGTGTGGGTATATATATAGTGTTGTGTTAAGTCCGGTTTACCGCTATAGGATTTATTACCCAACTTCTCAGTGAGCTCTTTCATTACATGTTTATGTTGAATGGATGAACGAAGAGGTTTGTAGAACAACGTAATAGACCAATAAACCTTCGCAATGGGCCGCCTATGCGCATAGCTCGTATGATATATGAGGGGCTACACGCTGAGTGGAGACCGCAAAAGCAGATTCAGCTGGAGGAAAAGTGATTGTCTGATGATATGCCTGGTGGTTTTGACTCAAGTGAAACGTCGATAGTCAAGACGCATTTATAAATGATTGGCTAAATAGCCCACATCAAGCCAGAAAAGGGTTTTAACACTTTCATCTCTATTTGCTAGTTACATCACCTAGATGTAACATCAGATTAATCAATTGAGCACACTGATGTGGTTAAAGCTGTACACATACTTAACCTTTATACCTATTTGGCTAAAGCCTACCAATATTCTAACGAAGGCGGTGTTGTGGCCGTACGGTGACGTTATAAGGCAGGTCCTGGTCAAACCTACCAATGAGGCGAGTCCGCTCTATTCTGCTGGGAGTGATCGCAATGAACGGGTGTCGGAGCTGTACAAGGCAAAGGAGCAACCACAGCAAGACGCGGCTATTAAGGGGATGCGGCATCGATACGCGGGAGCTGTCTATCAGCACCAAATCCCAGACGAAGAGCGAGGCAGCGCGAACAGCCCAGACCCAAACCCAGTCGCTCCAGTTTTCAGTCTGCCGCCCCCTCCTCCGTCTGTTAGAGAGCGTTCGGCTACCACCTCGCACTACCAGAATCACCACCAATTGCCTTGTTTAAACCAGCCCTCGCGGAGAGGTGTGCATGCCTGTCAGACGCAACACGGCGAACCCCCGCCTTTGACAGGCTACGACAGCGCTCAGCGACCTTCACACCTGGTCTGTGAACCCGCCGGGCAGCCAGAGCACCTGCAGCAGAACCTTTGGGCCGCAGCCGGCTCGCAGCCGCAGTCGGAGCAGCCTGTTTTTCAGAGCTGCCACTGCAGTTTTTCCGAGGAGGCGAGCCATCCTCATCAGCGCCAGCCCCTCGCTCACCCGCCGCAGCCCTCCCCATCTTTGCCGCCGACGTCGTCCTCTCCGCTGTTTTTGCGGGAGCCTAATCGCGGGGATCATTTCCAAAGCAGTGCCAATTACCAACGGGCGAACATCGTGGAACGCTGCAGGGGAGGAGGAGGAGGGCACCGAGACCAGAAGCAGTTGTTGCAGCAACAGCAACAGCAACAGCAGCAGCTGCACAGCGGACTTCAACATAGGGACCCCTCCCCTCAAGCAATCCGAGAGAACTCGCAGAAAGGGCACACTATAAATGCTTGCGAGTCAATCGAGGCTAATCGGCGAGCTTTCAAGTCCCGTGCTCAGGACCTGCCACAGCCACAGCAACTCCCACAATTGCGAGCTCAACAACAGCTACTGGTGGGGAGCAGTTTGCCCATCAACTACTGCGCCAACGGCTCAGGAGAGCTATGTAGGAATAACCAGGCACCACTGCTGCGACGGCATCAGCAGCAGCAAGACGCACTGGGGCTATGTCCCCAGCGTCCGCAGCACTGTGACCAAGACCGCAATAAGCCGGAGAGGACAAACCAAGCCGAGCAGCTGCAGCACCCGCGCCGCGACTCCGGTATAAACCCACCGACGCAGCCGTACGGGGGGAACTCGTCTGCAGCCGGCAGTAGCAGCAAGAGCAGCGCTAACTACGGCTCCAGCTATCACCTGTGGCCCGAGAGCCCGCATAAGGGAGAAGAGAGGATACTCATCGATCATCATCAGGTAGTCTACATTTCTGTTTGCTCGTGCGCCGTCGCGGTTTGGCATTTAGATGGTCTTGAAACCTGTGAAGCGATTAAATTGTCTATACAACGTTTCTATTTCATGACCACGCCTGTCACATGATTTTTCTGTGTGTAATAACAGCGCTATATATGGGATATTTGGTTCAATAGATCGGTTTGCGTTAGTGCACGTTGTTTCCCAGGTAACATTCGAAAGGGTCTAAATAACTGCGACTGCTTCTTCAAAGCACTCATGTAACCTATGACACCCCCCACGCACACACGCACGAACGAGCTCTCTTTCTCATACTCTCCCCCTCATTTCTAGTAAGCTATCTCTCTCTCACACACACACAGTCAAACAAACACGCACGCACACCTGTTCCACATTGCAGGAACAAGTCCTTTTCTGCGTGTTGAAACATGTAAATCTATTCACTCGCAGCCAGAGATAACTGTTGCACCTTCACAGTATGCTTCTGTTGCCACAGTTATGACACAACGTTTTGTGTTAAAGCAAAATATTACGGATTCAGCTGATGCTTTATACTGCAATGCACAAACGAATGAATGGTTTGGATGCATATACTGAGCCAAAGTCAATTCATGACATAATAGTCTGACAGTAAATTAAATAATTTATAATCTTGAAATATTTCGATCTTTAAAATAATAATATGCCCTCAACAAATAATTTTCAAAAAATGTCCCTCTTAAACGTGTATAGCATAGCTTTTTCTGCACCACAGGGCTCTTTTCACACTGACACTAGCACACAAAACACAGTCAAACTCATTCACACGCACTAACAATGCACACACTCAAACACACAGACTCTCCGTGCACACACGTTCGCCATCTCTCATGTACCCTCTCAATCAATGAACACACACTCTCTCTCTCAGACACACACACACACACACACACACACACACACATGCGTACACATAAGCAGTCCACACTGCTTTCCCATGTACACTGTGAGCAACGGTCACTTGGACTAAAATAAAGGAATATGGAGGTGTTTATGAAAATTGCTACTTGGACAGATATGCACACTCAGTATCTAATTTGTATTGTCGACACGTAATATATATAAATACGTAATTCATACTTGTGTTGACTTTCTCTTCCTTGTTCAATGTTAGATGTGTTTTAGCCAACGTCATCGTTCAAGCGCAGGTACAAAGCATTTAGCTACACCCACATCAACATCTGCTGAAATTGGTGTAAAACCAAAACATGGTTGGAAAATTTGGTAACTATCGTATTCTGCATGCACCTTGCCTTATCGAAACGTTCCCAGAACCTATCTAGTAATGATCACCGAATTATTTACATTACATTGTGTCCATATGAAAACCCCTTTCTATAGTCTATTAGACATGTGAACAAACTACTTCAAGTATTCCAACAGACATGCACAATTATCTATTCATGTTTCCCTCAAGCTACATGGTTCTATCTTATTGACTTGTCTTTAATGAGGCTGGCTCCCCCCCATTTGAAATCCCTTAAACAAAACAATTGTGACAGCGCGAGACTGATAAAGTGTATACAATTACAGTATCCTGCCACACACCCGGAAACCCAATAGCTGCTCCTGGTTGATAGCAGCGCCGTGTTGTTGTCCAGCCTCAGTAACACTGGTGCTTTCAGAGTCACCTCGTCGGCCCCATTGTGAAGCTGCTGTAAGTACTTTTAATTCCTGCCACTTACTGTTGTAGACGGGCCTCATTGGTTCCAGCTGCAGACCGGCTCCTGTCCCAAGCCTATATATATGTATGTATATATATATATATACATATATATATATATATATATATATATATATGTATATATATATATATATATATATACACATATACACATATATATATATATTCGTATGTACCTAACAGGAATGTGGGGTGGGATGTGTCATCAGTGGGATGGATGACAAGGCAGAAGGTGAGACTATCAAACTGTCACTGTAAAGCCTTTGGTGCTGGTTCTGTCCAATTGGAAGGAGAACCCGGTAACAACCGACCCTGATTGAGCTTTTGGAGGTCGACACACCGCGCATCACCGTGCCACTGACAGCGGACCGACGCCTTTTCACATGAATGTGCGCGTGTAGCACGTCGCTGTGCAGCTGAGGGCACACCGGTTGGCTTTGTTCTTCTCTCCGTTTGTTTTTTAACCCGTTTAGCCTTTTTCTTAAGGTTCTGTTTCATGAAATAACATAGGTTCATCAAAACATGTTTTTTCAGGAGTCGTCAGTCACTGCCAGGCTGGCGTTTCTGTGGGGTGTGCTATTAGACTTCGGTAATTGCTATTGTGCGAGCCAAAAGCCTACGTTGTTGACAGATTCCCGGTGTTGTTATGATTAGTGGTGATTGTCAAGGACCCCCCGTTTGTTGCCAGAAGAAAAACTATTTGTTAATTTAAACTTTCTCTGTAGGTCATCAACCAGTCCCTTTGCACAATACCATTTGTTTGAGCCCAGTCAGGCACGCAGCCGTGCCCTAAATATTTCCACAGGTTTCCTCCCTGTCCTCAGGCTCAGGGTGGCCAACACCTTGAAGGTAAACACACACCAATGACGACGAGTCACACTCATTCCTTAGCTGGGTGGAACCGGGCCACGTCCGGCTTGGGGTGAACCTTGTGTTCTGTGAAAGCACATATCACCTTGTACTGGGTTTGGACGAGAACCATCATTTTCCTGAGCGTTCGGCGTAAAGAGTGGAGTGAGTACCCAAGGCCTTCAATAATATATCTGTGTTTTATAAAAAAAGAAATCTGCATTTAAGTGCTGCTGCTACTCCACGCTCACACACTGAAATAGATTTGTGTTCCGTGTTTGTTGCTATGGAGAGGAAAACCTGACATTGTGTAGCTGGGCTTCTCTACATTGGCTGCGTACAAAGAATATAGGGAACAAATGGCCTACAAGGTTTGACATACATTGTACACACATTGCATACACACACACCCACACACGCACACTTATATATACACACACACACACACACACACACACACACACACATACACACACACACACACGCACAAACACACTGGATGGCTGCTACAGTGTTTCTAATAGGAGATGGCTTTCTTATCCTCTCCACTAGCACAGTTGACAAGGTACTCTTGCGCTTCGTCTGAGTGATTTTGCACAAGGAGAGGTGCATTGAATTATGTGCAGTCCAGTTAAACACAAAGAGCAGGGGGTTTCCTCCGTAGCTCAGAGCAGTGCTGCTGTAGCCCTTCATTCCTCGACATGCCGGATGTTATCGAAGCGGTCACCCATGTTTCTGCAGTGGTGACTCTAGCCTATTGGGGGCACTAAGATAATGTTTATTTGGGGCCTCCTTCCACTTAGTGGTCGGGGGCCCTAAGCTACTCTTATGTTGCTTATGCCTAGAACCTGCCCTGATTGTCTGTAACATACGTGTTGGATCTTTTCCGCTGGGTTTTCAGTTGATCTCTTTTGACCGCGTCCACACTTGGAGCTTTGCAAAGCAAGTGGCTCTGTGTTCGTGATAGGGTAACTTTCATTTGATTGTATCCAAGTTATGTCAGCCATGTAACGTATTACAGGCCATGCATATGCTTGTAGCAAATTAGGTTGTGGCTCATGCCCACATTTTATTTTAGGTACACGCTCAGAAGACCGAAACCTGAATATTGTGAATAATGCTACTGCAATTCCATATTGAACATTCATCCTGATATTGAGAATGGAAAGACTAGTAATTGGCTTTCACGTGTAATCATTGTGATTTTTTTCTTTACATAAACTAACGTTCAAAAGTTTGGGGTCACTTAAAAATGTCCATGTTTCCATGAAAACATAGAGGAAATTAGTTTGGATAGGACATTTATTCATTGACAAGGTTAGAAATATTGTTTTTTAACTGAAATAATAATTGTGACCTTCAAAATTTGCATGTGTCAAAGAATCCTCAGTTTGCAGCACTCACAGCCTTGCAGAGCTTTTGGTTTTCTAGTTGTCAATTTGTTGAGGTAATCTGAATAGATTTCATTCCATGCTTCCTGAAGCACCTCCCACAAGTTGGATTGGCTTGATGGGCACTTCTTACACACCATACAGTCAAGCTGCTCCCACAACAGCTCAATAGGTTTGAGATCCGGCAACTCTGCTGGCCACTCCATTATAAACAGAATACCAGCTGACTGGTTCTTCCCTAAATAGTTCTCACATAGTGTGGAGCAGTGCTTTGGATCATTATCCCTTTGTAGGAGGACTTTAGCTCCAATTAAGTGACGTCCACAGAGTATGGTGCTGCAAAATGGTGTGATAGCCTTCGTTCTTCAAGATCCCTTTTACCCTGTAAAAATCTCCCACGTTACCACCACCAAAACACCCCCAGACCATCACATTGCCTGCACCATGCTTCACAGATGGCATCAAGCACTGCTCCAGCATCTTGTAATTTGATCTGTGTCTCACAAATGTTATCTTTGTGATCCAAACACCTCAAACTTAGATTTGTCTGTCCATAACGCATGTTTCAAATCTTCCTCTGTCCAGTATCTTGTTGTTTTGTAAACCGTAATATTTTATTTTTATTAGTAAGTCTGAGATGTCTTTTTCTTTGCTATTCTGCCTAGAAGGCCTACATCTCGGAGTCGCCTCTTCGTTGTTGACATTGAGACTGATGTTTTGGGGGTACTATTTAATGAACCTGCCAGTTGAAGACTTATGAGGCGTATGTTTCTCAAAGTAGATGTTTTAACAATTTTGTCCTCTGTCTCAGTTGTGCACTGGGACCTCCCACTCTACTTTCTATTCTGGTTAGAGACAGTTTGCGCTGTTCTGTGATAGGAGTAGTACAGAGCGATGTACGAGATCTTCTGTTTCTTGGCAATTTCTCGCATGGAATTGCTTTCATTTCTCAGAACAAAATGGACTGGTGAATTTCATTAGAAAGTGCTTTGTTTCTGGCCAATATGAGCCTGTAATTGAACCCACAACTGCTGATGCTCCGGATACTCAACTTGTCTAAATAAGGCAATTTTTTCCCTCTTTAATCAGCACAACCATTTTTAGTTGTGCTAGCATAATTGCAACAGGGTTTTCTAATGAACAATAAGCCATTTAAAATTATAAAGCAAAAATTGTAAGATTTGCAACCACAACATGCCATTGGAACACTGGACTGATGGATGCCTATGTAGATATAACATTGAAAATCAGCTGTTTCCTGCAACGATACTCATTAACAACATTAACAATGCCTACATTATATTTCGGATCAATTTTAAGTAATTTTAATAGAAAAATGCTTTTCTTTAGAAATTAAGGCCATTTCTAAGTGACCCAAATCTTTTGAATGGTGGTGTATGAAGACTATGTTGTTCGGTAGTTTATAGAGTAGAACCACACCAGTTTAAAACTGTTCCTTTATTATTTTAACACTATTGTAGTTTATAACAATTGGCAATTCTCTGCATTGTGTCATACACTGTAAGAAGTGGCCTGATAGTAGAGACACAGTGGAATGAAGGCTTCTGTAATGGTTTTCCGGGTGTCTGTTTGAGGGAATCTTTTGTTTTGGTGCCAAGGAGATCCCCTTTTAGGTTCTGTGTTGAGCCTTTTGGCTCCATGTAGAAACCCTGCAGAACCCTTTTTAAATGTCTTAATCTACTCTATTAGGGCTATCTCTTTAGTTCCTACAGGGTACGACAATAGTGGACCGCAGTTAATATACAAAGTATTTTACAAAGTATTTTACAAAGCCTCTTTCAGCCGCTTTCTGGTTCTCTGACTGCCCTATATATGCAGGCACTGTGTTTCACCTCGTGGTTTAACGGTTTAACCCCAGCTAAGATCCTGGCAGCCTGAGGTTTGCGTGTCAATGGAAATTCTCAAGTCAACACACCACTTTATTTTCTCCTGTATTAAACACAACGCTGCTTTGGTCAACCTCATGAAAAACCCTTGGGGCGGATTAATAAATATTCAGTGTAAAACAAAAGTTGCCGTCGGCTGAAAGTGAGTAATTTGAATGCGTGAATACTGCTTCTAAATAACACAAATATGAATGTGTAACATTTGTTTTCACCGAGACGTAAGAGAGTAGCAGATTTTCCAGTCTTTGTGGTATATTTGAACTGCTTATACACACTGAATATGTATGATATCATTCTGGAGATTTAATACAGTCTCAGTGTTATTTATTATATGTTTTAATGTAATGTACTCATAGAAGCAAAAGTGAAGAACTAAGTCTGGAAATAATAGTACATACTGTACTATTTATGTACCTATCAAAGGCTAAACTTAAAGAATATGTTAACATAAGAAAATTGGTTTTGATCAACAGTCTCAGTTTGTGACTAAGAATTCTATTGTGGTCACTATTCTCATCTTCCACACAAAACATATTACAAGATACAATACTGAACATAAGCAGACAATTTCCAAACAGAGACAACTTAATTGCTTTTGAGCCCTCTACGTAGATCCACTTCACATTATGCTGTAAACATTGTAATGCATTTTTAAATTGCTGAAATTCACTCCACAGCTATTGACACTTTTGTCAATCGTGGCCCTTCCCACAATAGAGGCTAAGCAGTAGGTTCAGCCCAATTTCAGCAGTTTGACTGTGGCTTCAATAGTTAATATTAATAGGTAAGTTAGAATGCTATGCCACACTGTAAAGAGCATATGTGTTACACATTTGTAAAATACATTTTACAAATCGCTTCGCACTGATTTCTTATTCTCTGTATATACATAATTTATAAAGGACAAAGATTAAATACTGTAAAGCTTTTTGTTTCTGGATATTCATGCTTTTCGCTGACATTCTGCATCGGTCATCTTTTGAGAAATAATTTTAGGTAAACAAAATGCAGCAAATATTTTCATGCTATGCTTACTTACATAAAATGTTAGTATAAGAAATGGTGCATCCTGTACATGTAAAATAGGAGTAACCATGTTAGGGTATGTTGATATCTGTTGTTAGTGTTTATTGGACAATTGGACAAACTTTTCATGAGATAACAAAGAGTATGTTTTGTAGCAAGATCTTGTTTCTCTGTCTTGTATTTACATTTGCACTCCAAATGCAGTAAAACCACCAAAACACTTCATACATCTCAAAGTTAGCTCATTCTACCATAACAGTAGCAGAAGTTCTTTTGCAACAAAAATAATTTGTTACTCGTAAGGCAATCACTTAAAATACACCCACAAAAGCTTGCTTTACAAGATGCCTCTTGTCAGAAAAACGTTACCTGAAGGGATCAGAAATTCAGCAATATGCCTAAGTTTTTGCACTTTGTAAACATGGCAATTCCAGCACTTGAAATGTACGTTTTTCAGTGGTAAGTACGTTTTTCAATAAATACTTACCACGGCTCTCAATTTCCAAGGCAGTGAATATTTCCTGGAGCCCAATGAAGCATTTTTAAGACATGGAGAGAAATTGGCCCAACTGTGACAAGGGAATAGAACAGGTCTTCCGCAAAAAATGGAGTATCTGGGCAAGAAGGGCACTAGTCAAAGTGGCCGCCAAGAGGCCAGTGACAATTGAGAACATCTTCCCCACTGTGAAAGATGGCGCTGGCAGCAACTCCAACACCACACCACACAGTGGAAACCTTTCAACGAGCATAGGCGACTGGTCGGGATGGAGGTAAGGATGACTGGAGCAAGATGCAGGGAGCTCCTTGAAGGAAACTTGATTCACAGAACCTGAAGACGGGGGTCCTTGGGTTCCGGGGCACTTTCATTGAGTGGACCATTCAAAACCAGGCCCTCAGTTCAATTGACAGTATGTGGAATGGTTTGAAAATCACTGTTCACCGAAGGATCCCGTCCAGCCGGGGCAATTTTGCTAAGAAAAATGGTCAAGCATTGTCAAGGGGTGTGAAAACATTTCCGAGGCAGTGAACCTCTGAAACGGGCTGATTTGCTGACTTTGAGATGGACCCGACCCAGACTAATATGCTGGGCAGTGATTGACAACATGGTCAAAACATTGTGGCACAAACGTTACCTAAAACGATAGTTCTTTGTATTCCTCTTTGAGCTACCCCACCCCCATCTATACCCTGCCCCTCCCCTTGTGTCGTCCACTCTATGCATGAGTAAGGACTGATTGCTGATTGGACAATTGCGCCAAGAGGTTTTGTGTTTGTGTTCAAGAGGTTCACGTTCAAGGGATTCATTTGTGTCAGCTGTGACCAAATGTTTTTAATTCAGTTTGACAAGATTTATTCAAGTTTTTTTATAGAGTTGTGTTTAGTGTTTTGCAAAAATTGGGGTTTGTGAAAGCAATGACAAATATGTAAAAATTTATACTACTCTGCCCATTAGGCTGTAATGGAGATCAACTGTACCCCAGTTTTATTAAAACTCTCTCAGCAATTGAGAAAAAGTAATGGCCGTTATCATAAAACCCACAACCATTTCAACCATCCGCTGGGCTACTCAGGAAACCTCTCATCAGTTATATGTCTGGGTGTGTATCTGTATGCATGCAAGATGGAGTAAGAGAATAACAGAGAATAGTTGCATTCTTAATATTTGAGAGTGAGTTAGTGAGTGACTGAGGGAGTTCATTATTGAGTGGATGGGGTGGTGTCGAGTGAGTGAGTGAGTGAGTGAATAAGGGAAGGAGGGAGTGGGTGGGTAAGTTAGTGAGGGAGGAAGAGAGGGAAAACGTAAGTGAATAAGTTAGTGATTGAATGAATAAGATAAGTAGGCGAGTGATTGAATGAATCTGTCAATGAGTGAGTTAGTGAATGAGTTAATGGGTGACAGAATAATTGAATTAGTTAGTTAAGGAGTTAGTGAATGAGTTACCTAATAAGTGAGCTATTTATTGAGTAAGTTATTGAGTTGAATGAGGCAGTTAATGAGTGAATTATTTATTGAGTTAGTTATTGAGTTAGTGAATGAGGCAGTTAATGAGTGAATTATTTATTGAGTTAGTTATTGAGTTAGTGAATGAGGCAGTTAATGGGTGAATTATTTACTGAGTTAGTTACTGAGTTAGTGAATGAGGCAGTTAACGAGTGTTTATTGTGTTAGTTTCAGTTTATCATCTTCCTGACACAATCCTCCATTACTGGTCATATGGAATATGTTGCTTCCTGCAGTCTTTTGAAACATCTGTTTTTCCCACAGTGATACTGGGATGCATTTCCTCTTTGGGAAGAGTTCCCAGACCTCAACATGCATCTTTGGGCATGTTTTCACAAAGAGGAGGGATTACCAGCAGAATCCGTCAGGATGCTAACAGCAATATGGTTTAAAAGGTGTGAGTGTCTTGGACACATACGAACACGCGCAAACGCACGCACCGACACCACAGTGTTCATAGCTGTGCAGTTTCATCGTTTTTGTCGTGGACGCAAGCTGTCGTTATTCGTAACACAGACGTCATGAACAACGAGTCGGTGAGGTTGGTCAGTTTGACTGCAGACCTTGCTATCTCTGAGGCCTTGTTGTGAAGCGCGACACCCATCAGACCAAGTGTCGATGAGTGGAGTACGGAATACCCCAGGCTGTGTTTCTAGCAAAAGCCCCCTGTTGCGGTTCCACTCGGCGTCTCTGTGGTACAGACAGCTGCACAGCCCTCCATTATGGCCATCTGATTGTTAACCCAGTCACGCACTCTCTCCAGGCTCCTTTTGTCACCGCATGAGATTCTTAATCAACCCTTTCATCGCCAGTTCCGGTTTCCTTTTTCTAACGGCCCTCTTCCCTTTGGTCTCCCTCTCGTTCTCTCCCTAGTCACCTCTTTTCTTCTCTCAAGTGAATAAACTTTTTTTAAATAGGATCAATTTACACTAATGGACCCTGGGTGCATTAGAAACCGCAGCACTTAATAAAAATGGGGAAAAAAATAACATAATAGAAGGCAACTGTAGCTGAGGGGCTGTGAGCAGAATTCCCTGAACTTTTATTGTGTCAGATGCATGGGCAGAACCCTATGGAGCATCCAGGGATAGCCGTTTGTGTTATTTTATGTGGGCCTCCCGACCTCGAAACAGCAGTGGGTTGAATGAATAGTACATTGTGTTAGTGGACTGGCTGTACATGTCTGTGCGGGGGGCGGGGCGGAGTGAATACAAATGTGCCACGATTCCAAACAGCTCCTGTTTCATTTAGCAGAAAGAGAGGGTTATAAAGCAGATAAGGAAATTCAATTAGTTTCTACGGGGAAAGGGCTCTGCCGGAGTCAGAGTCTTGTTACGTGACATTTTGTAAGGGTTTTCTCCTAGAATAGGCCTGCAGGACAGATATCTTGTTTCGTCGGTGGGTTTCTGGGATTTCCCTGGACTCTACAGGTATGGCAACAGTTGCTTGAGTAGGAGCTGACCAGGAACCATAGTGGTAGGTACATGTTTTGTGATTGAATTAGTCATTGGAATAAGTTTTACTCCAGAAACAAATGAGAACCACCATTGAGTTCTGGGTCTGGGTCTACCCTCTAAGTTAATGCCTTTGAAAGGGACATTTTCAGGACAGAGCTTACACACACACACCCACACACACCCACACACACACACACACACACACACACACACACACAAACACACAGTGGGTCTCCCGATCGGTTTCCTCTGTCCGTTTCGGTCTTACTCATTGGCCAAGCAGTAACTGTTGTTTTGTCATCTTCGTGTTATAAATCCAAGGCTGGACATGTCCGATTACTTCTCAAGTCTATATTTCCTGAGTTTGTTGTGATATTGATCGTCCCGTTCTATAGGTGGTACTGGGCACTCTCCCTGTAATGTATGTTTCTGCTTCAGGAATGAAAGAAATGGCGTCTGACAGGATTTAGTAGAGGCTCGTTCTGAGAGTGACTCACCCCCTTCCAAACCAACGCCGGCTGGACCGATGATATGCCCTGCCGTTGCATTCTGAGGCCGTGAATTTTGTGCTGTGAGAAAAAGTTGTCAGATTATTCCAATGAAAGGCTGTTGCCTGCTGCAATAATCTCAGCACAGAATTTATGACTGTCTGTGGAATGCTGAGAGCAAGAGGCAGGACACAGGCACAGGGAGAACAGAGGACTTTTAATAAAAATAACTATGACGAAAACAGAACAGAACATTGTTACAAAAGGATGAAACCAAACAATGACCAACAAGGTACAATAGGGAAGGAGGAATTTTAACCGGGACAGTGATCAGGAGCACAGGTGAGAGCAATAACAACAAACGGGTGACTCAGGACGTGACAGTTCCCCCTCCCCATGAAAAGGCGAGAAACTGATGGAGCTGTGGAAGGAGGAGAAAGCGAGAAGCGCATGGAGATGTGGAAGGAGGAGAATGCGAGAAACTGAGGGAGCCATGGAAGGAGGAGAAGGCGAGAAGCACACAAAGCCATGGAATGAGGAGAAGGCGAGGAGCCCACGGAGCCATGGAAGGAGGAGAAGGCGAGAAGCCCACGGAGCCATGGAAGGCGGGCTCTGTAGGCCCCAAAGAGCTGCCGGCCCTGAAAACAGGAACCGACAGGAAGGGCTGAGATGCTGCTAGATGACAACCATGCAGCAGGGCAGAAACCCGTTGTGTTCTTCCCCTCCGGACAACTGCTGGGCGCGATGGTCCTTTTCATACTCCAGGATCCGCCTCTGTAGGGGTCCCTCGCCTCCGTGGAGGTTCCTCCGCATGGGTCCCTCAGCTCCATCGGGATCCCTCCATGGGGGTCCCTTCGTGGGGGTACTTTGCCTCCATCGGGGTCCCTCACCGGAAAGCCATTGCGTCCTAAAGACTGTGGGCACCCCCCGTGATCAACAAACCCAGTCATTGCACCCACCACCATAGCGACCCACCTGCCACCGAAAAAAGGGAGAGCTATCCACTAAACAGTCACCTGCCTTCTCTCTTGAGTCCTCCATTCAACAGCTGTCCTTTACCGTGGTCTGTTTTTCTGTAACGTTGAGAGCAGGAGACAGGATATAGGCACAGGGAGAACGTAACCAAAGAGCAACTAAAACAAAAAAAATCTCTAAAAGGTTACAAAAAGATTACACTAAGGAATGACCGACATGATACATGAAGGAGGAATTTAAATAGGGCCAGCGATCTGTAAACACAGGTGAGGGCACAAACCTAAACAGGTGTGTGCGCTCCAAATGAGGAAGAGAGGGGCATTGGATCTCACTGGCACGGAACGCCTGCCAGGACGTGATAGTGCTATGCTGTGACATTCGGAGAACCTTCCATAATAGGATAGTCTGAAGTCTTCCGAATTGAGCAAGTGTTGGAACGTGTGAGAGCAGAGGAGCCTTTATTGTTATGAAGGATGTGTTTGTCTGAGGATAAGTGCAATTCTGTGCCAGCTCAGAAATGTGTGTTCCTTTCCCTGAGTGTGTGTATGTGTGTGTGGAGGCTGAGTCTGACTCACAGTGGGTGAGCCTGCATGTGTATTTGTGTGTCTGTGTGTGTGTGTGTGTTCAACATGTATTACACCTAATCCAGATTTTATCTACATTAATCAAGCATCAATCAAGCAATGAAGCGGTAATTGGAGTCGATGGAGGGAAATGGACCAATAGCGCACATGAGCCAAAACAAAGAAGAACCTGTTGGAGATGATAAGGACATTATAATGCTGGCCTCGTTTACACATGGAACAGGAGTACTGAGTCACAACAGGATTTGACACACATCAGTGTTTAGTGAGAGAAGTCAGAACCTGTTTTCTGTTGCGGGTTTTTAAACAGCGGCATGTTTTATTAATAATATGCATCCTGACCAATGTAAAATCTGATAACTAGCCAACGTTATTAATACCCCGATATTTTGCGATAGCATAATATGCAGTACCATACCATGTCAATTGTGCGCTAGCATAATCTACAGTAACGCTGCGCTCCAAAACACCTTGATGACCTACTGAGTTTATGATACCACAGGAAACACAGCACTGTCAAACCTCCCTGTAGGCAGCAAGTTGTTCTCTTTGAACGCATTATTTGGTCGTCTTTAAACATGGCGCTGATCTAATTTGTCAAAGAGGTCCAATTTAGTTTTATCGTTCTGCAGGATTTTTGCTTTGTCAACCGCTCAAACCAGCTTTAGATGACATACGCTGTTGAGTATTTTCTTGCGACCACTTCAGTTGTCAACGGGCCTTAAAATGAATACCCGCTCAGATGAGGCCCAAGCCCAAGCCTAGTCCAATGTCATAAAAAATGTATCACGCCGGCCCCCCCAAAACAACAGACTACAAAAAGAAAGATAATTACATTGTTACAGTGTGTACATAATGACAAAGTTAACAGTGTACTCTGGTGTTGAACAGAATGAGACAGCAACGCTGGAAACCAGGAAATTCTAAGAAATGAAAACTAAATTCAGATATCTGTTGAATATGCTGTGCTTTGTAATTTTGTTATTTAATTTAATATTTATTTATTTTAACTCATGCACATCGTGTAGGTCTCTGGCCTGTTTTTTAATTTGTGCTCTGCAATTTATTCTGTTAAGACTGACTCATGGATTAATATTCATATTATTTAGCGTTGTTTTTACTCTCCCTAACGGCTAGAAGAATATAAATATGCTACTGTAACAGTGACAGCACCTGCTGTTACACATAATATGCACAATACTTCATGTGCCCCCAATCTAATCACTGTTAGCTTGTTATTTCACTTAGGAAAAAAAATATTATATTTATATTGATAATAATAATGAATTTAATCAATCACATTTATTTCATAAAGCTTTATTTACATCAGCAGTTGTCAAAAAGTGCTTTCACAAAGTATCCAGACTGAGACCCCAAAGAGCGAGCAACAACACGGTTGATGCACAATGGCTAAGAAAAACTCCCTAAAAGGGCTAAAAGGAAGAAACCATGGAGAGGAACCAGGCATGGAGTGTTGGCCAGTCCTCTTCTGGCTGTGCCAGGTAAACATTTTCAAGAGTACAAATTGTAATAAACCTTATTATATCATTATCCTTAGTTTTACTTTATAGTTAGTGGGTAATTACCATCACCTCCATAGACATCTAGACCAGTGTGCATCCTCTGCTTTTCGGCAAGCTGGCCAAGCACGGCGCGAGGGTACCAATGGAGTTGCCAGCTCCAAATAAACTGCTACTTTCAAGTGCTCTATATATCTTCATGATACCAACTGTATCTTAATTTTTTTTAAGGTGGTACGCATGATATATGTACATTGTGTTTAGTAAGTGACTTCTGTCTGCAAGTCACAAAGTAAAAAGCCAGGTGTCTTTGACCATTAGCTTTGACTGTAAGCGCAGGTCGACATACTGTTAGATCCGGAAATAATTGAACACTGACAAGTTTTGTTATTTTGGCTGTTTACAAAAATATTTATTCAGCAATTAGGCAGTTAAAAGGTCTGGAGTTGATTCCAGGTGTTGCATTTGCATTTGGAATGCTGGTTTCTGTAAACCTACAACATGGAGGAGGAGCTCTCAATATAAGTGAAACAGGCCATCCTTAGGATGCCAAAAAATCCATCAGAGAGATAGCAGGAACAATAGAAGTGGCCAAATCAACAGTTTGTTACATTCTGAGAAAAGGAACACACTGGTGAGCTCTGCAACACAAAAATGCCTGGATGTCCACGGAAGACAACAGTGGCGGATGATCGTAGGATCCTTTCCATGGTAAAGAAAAACACATTCACAACATCCAGCCAAGTGAAGAACACTCTCCAGAAGGTAGGCATATCATTATCCAAGTCTATCATAAAGAGACAACTTAACAAGAGCAAATACAGTGGGTTCACCACAAGGTGCAAATCATTCATAAGCCTCAAGAAAAGAGATGCCAGATTAGACTTTGCCAAAGAGCATCTGAAAAAAACAGCCCAGTTTTGGAACAGCATTCTCTGGACAGATGAGACTCAGATCAATCTGTGCCGGAATGATGGGAAGAAAAAAGTATGGAGAAGGCTTGGAATGGCTCATGATCCAAAGCATCATCCACATCATCTGTAAAACACGGTGGAGGCAGTGTGATGGCATGGGCATGCATGGCTTCCAATGACACTGGGTCACTAGTGTTTATTGAGAATGTGAGAGAAGACAGAAGCAGTCGGATGAATTCTGGAGTGTAAAGGGATATATTTTCAGCTCAGATTCAGCCAAATTCAGCCAGGTTGATTGGACAGCGCTTCACTTTACAGATGGGCAATGATACAAAACATACTGCAAAATCAACCCAGGAATTTTTTTATGCAAAGAAGTGGAATGTTCGGCGATGGCTGCGTCAATCACCCGATCTCAACCCGATCCTGCCTGCATTTCACTTGCTGAAGACAAAACCTAAGACAAAAAACCCCACAAACAAACCACAACAGAAGACATCTGCAGTAATGGCCTAGCAAAGCATCAAGAAGGAGGAAACCCCGTGATGTCCATGACTTCCAGACTTTGAGCAGTCATTGCCTGCAAAGGATTCTTGACTAAGCATTAAAAAAGAACATTGTATTTATTATTGTGTTAATTAGTCCAATTCCATTTCAGCCCCGGAAATAAGGGGACTGTGTATGAAAATGGTTGCAATTGTCACTGTCCAAATATTTCTGTAGATTGACCATATGCTTTCACTTACCCTGTGAGAATCATGAGCTCGTGAGGTCAGTCAATAGGGACTTTACATGCTTATTTTCTTTGTATAACCAGATTGCACACTTCTGCTGAATGCTATGTGTACCAACATGTTTTCATAATAAATAAAGACAGGGTTTAGTAATCCTTGCACATAAAACTAGTTTTGTTTCTTGCCACACACAAGTGTCACATAAAATAGAGCATGGAAAGTGAACTTTTCTGTGACTGAATAACAGCTCTTCAACTCCACAGGGATATTGCTAGGAATTCTGGCTTCTCTTACTGCATGCCCTCCTGGTTGTTGTGTTAAAATAAATATTGTCATATTTTTTTTATCCCTGTCTCGCAAGCCTGGCCTGGCCCAGCCTGACTCATTGTTGTACTGGGCTGTCGGTCCATGCCGGATTCAGGCTGAGAAAGACAACTGCATAACCTGAGCAGTTCACCACAGTTCCATGTTTTGATTACAGTGCTAACAATGTACAAAGTATTTTGGGTTGCAGCTGTATGTTGTTATATAATAGCCTATATAGTAAATGTAATATACTGTGTATAGTACTATGCATAAAATTCCATTATTATCTTAAGAGCTGAACATATTTTGGGTGTCAAGTCAAATATCAAAAACAGAAAATGTATGACTAGGCTGCGCAGTTCACGAGAACACCCAATAGAACGACGCACAATATTCAAAAAAACAAGAACTGAATTCCAATTCATTATCTGAGTTTTCCAGCCCTGAAAGAGAAAACCATGCTACTAATGAGGCCTAACTGTATCCGTGGTTCTCCCGAGAGTGTCGAATCCGTAGTTAGAACGCTCTGATCACACTCTTATTTTGTCTCTCCGTACAGTGTCTCCTCATTGTAAGGACACCTTACATGTTCAAATTAGGGTACAATAGTGACGCTGCGGAACATTATTAGGCCCCAGCGATGACCAGTCAACACAGGCAATATACCCCCCATTGTCGTCTTGAGGGCTCTTTGTCTTGTTTTAGCCATAATTCACATTTCCTTCTCCAAGGGGAAGGAGATGATGATAATGCCATTTCAGAAAGCCTGTAATTGTGCCTGTTATCAAACTGCCGTCATTGTAAGCACAGGCTGGCTCAAAGGACAAGCCAAACTGATTCCACTGAGGAAACTCCCGTTGTGTTCTCTTTTCTTCTGGGAAATTCACAATGACTGTTACAGTAGCATTACACTCCCCTTTTTTACTTTTTGTGCTTCTTATGGATAGAGAAAAGCGGGTGTACTGAAATAGCAGTGGGCCCGGAATGTAACCCATGATGCACATGTACCAGGGGCATGGTTTTACCAAGAATTGTACTCTATTAGCTAGATTCAGTATGTGCTTCCCTGAATGCTGATTGGCTGAAGAGAATATGCCACGAGTATGCCTCTGCCAAAGACGTAGGAGTGGGGGGACAGGGGGCATATGCCCCTGCCAATATTAGAAGCAGATCAATTGGTCCCCCTCACAATAATAACAACATTTTGCGAAAATGTTTAATGTGCCCCCCCCCCCCGATATGAAACTCAGTCTTACACCCTTGGCCTCTGTGTAATACGTGCTCTAATTGCGTATGAAAAATGGTCATGATAGGAACACGTCATCTCAAGGTTTTTGGTATATGGACAAGACACCAGGGCTGACAACTGCGACTGCGTCCTGGCACTCACGTAGCGCCTTGTTGCTTGAGGTCAGAATGTGTGAATATTGACTATCAGTTGAAACGCCAGCTCACAGAACCTCACTCTTTTTTTAGTTTTAATGTGTCTGACATGGTTTGAATAGGTAGTGGTCCATCTCTATTAGGCGGACACACTGAGACCCGGGACTGGCGCTCTGGGCGGCCCAGCCCTGGTGCCTATGGGCCTGTCACAGAAACATGACAGCATCTGTGCAACGTGACAAACCAGCAGCTATAGCCTACAGCTCTCCGTCTCAACGGGGGCTGGCTGAGGAGATCCCCAGGGGTCTGTCCTCTCTTTATTTACGCCCCCCCCCCTCCCGTGTCCATCAGTTTTCCCTCCACACACCGGCCGCATCTCAGAATACACATATTATTCTGGTTCACGCATGCTTGTGTGATCACAGGCAGGCAGGCAGACAGGCACACTCAAACACAAACACACAGCATGTACGGACCAACACACAGCACGTACGGAAAACACACACAGCTCGTATGGACAAACACACACTGCGCGTACAAAAAAAACACACAGCTCGTATGGACAAACACAAGGCGCGTACGGACAAACACACAGCGCCTACGGTCAAACACACAGCACGTATGGACAAACACACCGGTTGGCTGTGCAATGCACTATATCAATTTCGAGGCTTTGTGTGGGCATTCAAAACTACTGCGGCGCAGCAGCTCCATCAGGTCCAAAACATGGAAGATATTCTATTGGATTGGAGCCGGCTGGATGGAGAGAGAAAGGAGGAAGGGAAGCGGTGAGGGAGGAAGCTAAGAGGGAGGGAGGGGTGGATGGAGAGTGAGTTAGTGGAGGAGATAGCCAGTGTTGCAGCGCTTCATTTAAACTGTTCTGCACTGTGGCTTTTCAATTTGATCAGGAGGCTCCATTTCATATGGGCTGGATGCTGTGTGCCATTCAGAATTAAATTGAAGTGTTCGCCGGGACAGGCAGCCGTCCTGTGTCTCCTCCTGAAGGAGGATCAGCGGACAAGGGCAACCAGCCTGTTGTGGTCCTCATGGAGCACTGTGTCTCTGTACCAGTGTTCTCCTGTGCCTTATATAGTGCTACTTTGGAACAGGGCCATTTGGGATTTCGGAGGAAAATAGTGCACCAACAGGCCTATTTACAGTAGTCCTCTTTATAAGAATAGTGTGTCATGAGCCTGCGTTCATTTTACCGTGGCGCCCCGCCATGGCAAGATCTTTCCCGCCACGTCAAAAAATAATAATAATCGGAACGTTCTGCTGGACAAATAACATGTCAGGGTACGACATTTTAAGGGTAATTAGCTTGTTGTACTTTTTTCTACATGCAATTTGAGCAACACAGATCGAACTGTCACAGTAATAGCCACCAATACGCTCTATGCATACAGGAGCTGTACGGGGAGAATAGACGTCCTCACCGCGTTCAAAAATACAGTCTTTCTACCTGTGAGCACCGCGCGCGAAAATACTTACTGCTCTCCCCGTGCGCAAAACATTATTATAGACTGTACGCTTCTGTAGAAGGAAGGAGATCACCATAGGAACGCGTTGAAGGTACTGTTTGTTTGCCCTGACTATATTAATGATCTAACTTTTCAGTTAAAACACAAATTATTCCCACCTCGTTTAGATATTGCTGCCACAGTTGTATTCCCAGTAATATTGAGAAACAATTACGTTAGACAAAGCAAGTTTTTCTGGCTAACAGTAGTATTTTACCAAGCTAGTTAGTTGTTCATCTAACATTAATTGCGACGTAAATGGATACGTTTTTGATGTGATTTAAAAAAAAGTTGTTTGTTGAAATATCTTAATTCTTTGCATCAAAACAGAAAGGGGAAGCAGGGACAATAGTGTTTGGTAACTTCTGCTATTCTGATGAAAGTCTAAAT
The DNA here is from genome assembly GCA_016801105.1 of Esox niger. Taxonomy (NCBI): domain Eukaryota; kingdom Metazoa; phylum Chordata; class Actinopteri; order Esociformes; family Esocidae; genus Esox; species Esox niger. The sequence continues at coordinate 80,456 of JACXGJ010000701.1, forward strand.
TAATTTGTGTTTTTCTGAACCTAAATAATCTTATTAATTAGGTGAAACAGATTAGTAGCCTACCAGGGCAGAGAGGAGGAGATGGAGATGAGGGAATTGGAAGAGGAGAGAATAGATGGAGGCGGAATAGGAAAAAAGGTGAGATGAAGAAAGGAATGAAGAGATGGAGCAAACAGGTGGGCATCTAGCTACTTGCATGTGCCCCTCCTTCTACACCCCCCATCAATGAGCTGAACTGTATTATTTTCAAAAAGCCCCCTCCCACCGCTCAACAACAATCCCCCCCAATAATAATATTTTCCAGAGGAAGCACTGTTTGTCTAGGTTGGCAAATGGGAGAGAGCACAGTCTGCATGGCAAAGAGCAGGGTCTGGTTTCAAGTGGGCATTATTACATGAGCCGGGTCTGGTTTAAAGTGGACATTATTACATTAGGCCGGGTCTGGTTTTTAAGTGGTACAAGATCTTAAAACATTTAAAAAGGTGATCTCACCTCTGATAGCAACCACATCCTGTTTTAGATGTCGATACCGATCTCACAGTTCCAATGAGGTGCAGGTGTGCAGCAGACCTAAAACAAGCATTTCATTTTTAGTTATAAATTAAAAAAAATATTTCATCCACTTCATTGTCTGAAATTCAGGCCAGGAAGGACATTTTGGGCCTTACCATGAAATGTACAGATGTGTGTCATCTGCACAGTGGTGAAAATGCTAATTCTGTTTCGGAATTGCATGTTGGCATCACCAAGAGCCAACATGCATAGTGAAAACAAAAATATTCCTAAAACGGCACCTTGAGGAACAACAATGTGGACCTTTGTAGTTCCTAAGGGTGCCTTTGTCTTTCCTCAGTGTACCTTTGTTGTTCTACAGTGGACCTTTTTTGTTCCTCAGTATGCCTTTGTCTTTCCTTAGTGGACATTTGTTGCTCCTCAGTGGACCTTTGTTGTTCCTCAGTGGACCTTTGTGGTTCCTCAGTGGACCTTTGTGGTTCCTCAGTGGACCTTTGTTGTTCCTCAGTGGACCTTTGTTGTTCCTCAGTGGACCTTTGTGGTTCCTCAGTGGACCTTTGTAGTTCCTCAGTGGACCTTTGTGGTTCCTCAGTGGACCTTTGTGGTTCCTCAGTGGACCTTGGTCATTCCTCAGTGTACCTTTGTTGTGGCTCAGTATGCCTTTGTTGTTCCTAAGTGTGCCTTTGTGGTTCCTCAGTATGCCTTTGTCATTCCTCAGTGGACCTTTGTGGTTCCTCTGTGAACCTTTGTTGTTTCTCTTTCAGATAGTTAGGATCTAAACAAAAATCGTAGACCAATATGGATTTCCAATGTCTCCAAAAGAAGGGAGTGATCAGTGGGATTGAAGGCAGAATCCTATTTCTTGTTTTACTGTACCCCGTGATAACTTTTTGTCTGGAACTGTGGAACAGTCTCTGATAAGGCTGCACGTTGTAAAATAAATGTAGCTGTGATCTGGCATGTTAATGCGCGTAAATCAGTCACGGATATTACTATTGTGTGCCGCGATAACATTTGCGCCGTCATTGCTAGATTAGGTTTTAAATCCTTGGATATTCCCAAGGATAGTCCCCTCCAACAAAGGGTGGTGCATTTGACCAGCCATATCCAGGATTTTGGAGTTAGTACTCGGATATGGTTGGGAGCCTCACTTTGATCTAAACCTGTGGTTCTCAACCTGTTTGACTCCACCGACCCCCTGGATCCAGGAAAATATTTTAGGGCCCCCTTACGTTAGACATAACTTTACAGAAGTGTATGTTGCATTGGGTTTTTCAAATGACATTGCTTGTTGCCTGTGCTACCAGCCTACATTGCTTGATTGTTAATCAGCTCACTCAGTGTGAGGACTGCTACTGGTTTCTGGAAATACTGGTCAGTGCGTGGAGAGATCTTTGACAAGCTGTCATGCCAGTCTACTTTCAAGGGTTAGTCTGACTCTGCAAGTCATTTTCAGGGCTGTCTATTCATTAAACTTGTTTAATATTTTTTCCAGACAGAAAAGTGTTAGTAGGTGACCCTGGGCAAAGAAGTGCAATGGTCAGGTGAGAGTTGCAATGCAGTGGATAACGTTCTTGCTTGCAGACGTTCCTAATTTGGCACATTTCATAGCAAGAAATTATCTAATTAATTATCATTTACAATATTAGATTTTGCTGTTCTTTTTCAAGCATTCAAGTAAAAGTATTGAAACCTCTGACCAATTCTGATTTGACTGAATTAATAATATTTTTAAGTTTGATATTACATTTTACAAGACATAACCTCAAAATTAATTATTTTGAGGCAACATTTTTTGTAAGAAAAATGTTAACTCAAATATTCTGCTTGCATATATGTAAACGAAATAAATAATTACCATTGGCCTCCACCTGTAAACCATTCAAGTGGCTGTAACATTTTCTGGATGAAAAACACTGTTTTTGTCAGGCTGTCTCAAGGAAGACAAGGATCGAAAGTACATATCACAGATGTTAGAGATAAAGAAATATAAATAATTTGATGGTCTAAGGGAAGGGTGCAAAATAACATCCAAGTGTTTGGATACCCCAGTTAGATCAATTATCAGGGAGTGGAAGCAGCATCACTCCACCTGGGTACTGCCAAGTAAAGCCTCCCCTCAAAACTCAGTGATCAAACAAGAAGACTTGTGAGAGAAGCCAAGGATCCCAAGCACTAGGTCAAAGCAATATTGGACTGTCTCAAGAACAAAAAGGTGAATGTCCTGCTGTGGCCCAGACAAGTCCTGGTTTCAATCCCACTGAGAATCTATGGCACAGCTGTTACAGCGAAACACGGCTCTACCAAATATATAATGTGTGGGGGTTGAATACTTAAGCAAGCAAAATATATCAGGTTATTATTTTTCTTACAAATATTTACCAAATTGAAGGGATAGTCCATCCAGAAAACATACAGCTCTGCATAAGATTAAGAGACCACTGCACCTTTTGCTTTCCTTTCCAAAAAAGTTGGAAAGGAAGGTTTTGTGTGAGGAACAGAAGGGTTATAATTAAGAGACCACTGCAAATATTTCTTTGACTGTCCCCATACCCCCAGTTGTTCCTTCAGGCAAATAGGGTAATTTTTTTAAACAATCCATTATTCAGCTCTATCTCAGTCAGTAATTAGCATTATTATTATTAGCCTTTGTCCTCTTCTGAACGTGGGTCACGATCCTCTTTATGAAATTGTATGTCTTGTTGGCAAAGTTTTTCCATTGGTTCTACCACAATATGACTCAGGAGAGGCAGAGGTATTGTCCCAATTACAGAACGAGTAGAATTTAATTAACACAAGATCCACGAGCAGCCAAATGACCAGGCAAAAGTCGGCATCAATACAAACAAAGGAAATCTAAAAGTTCAAAGTTTATTTATCAAATGCACCAAATATTAATGTGTCATCTTTCACAATGAAATTCTTGTGACATGACTTGTGACATGGCTTGTGACATGACTTGTGACATGACTTGTGACATGGCTTGTGACATGGCTTGTGACATGGCTTGTGGCATCTTCTCATAGCTTGTTGAGATTAAAATTAATGTTCATCTCGATGACATCACTGCCAAAGAACAGAAGCAGTGACTATAGGAAATAGTTTGATAGTGCCAATTCCGCCAGCTGTTTCGTCAGTGCACATTTGAATTCTGCCAGTTACGCCAGCTGTTTCGTCAGTGCACGTTTGAATTCTGCCAATTCCGCCAGCTGTTTTGTCAGTGCACAGTTTAAAATAATAAATTTTGCTGCGACAGATTACTGAATGCATTTTGAAGTGTTTTGGACTAGTTTTCCACTTGCAATGCAACTTGGTGGTAGTGGTACAAAATGTTTCCATTCATGAATTTGAACACCGCTAATAACGCTTATTACAGACTGGCACAGAGCTGAAAAATTGATTGTTTGAAAAAAATACTTTATGGGCCTTCTAGACTATCTCTTGGGAAGTGAACTTTGACAAGAAATTGTACATTTTGTACAAACTATCCCTTTAAAACCAGTTTCACATTAAAATAGTTGATTTTAATTTCAATGTTTTGTAATAACTATCTAAGAGAATTACATTTCAGTGTACCACTTGTAATTCAGTGATATGAAAATTGATTTAAGGAGATACATTTTATTTGCAAAGCACTATGTTATTAGTGCAATTGAGATTATTTGCTGTGAACTAAACACGTACTTGTACCCATTAGGAAATATAGCAAAAGTGATTTTCACCACCAATGTCCAGAAATCACATAATGCATCTTCAGCATATGCAAAGAAACCACTCTATGGCCCAAAACAATAGGCCATTTGATCTGTTTGAGTGATGATATTTGGCACAAATGCTCAGGGACATTAACTAATTCACTATTTTAGAAACCAGTGACATGGTGTTGACTAAACATGAATGATGCGTCTTGTCATTAAGATCCATCATTTCCAAAATTGTACTGACTTAGAGGGGGGGCGTTGCACAGTTTGTGGTGTAGAATATGTTTACTGTTGCCTTTCACTTAACTGAAATGCATGGGAATGCATTTAAATCAGAAATACATTAATTCTGAAATGTATTCATAATTGTTGGCCTTGCTAAAATATCATCTACTGTATGTTAACAGAGTTATTGAATCATGTGTTGTTAGTTATGACAGTATACAGTATTTGTAATTTTCAGATGGCCTAATGAGGAAGAATATTTCTTACTGTATATCCATGTTACCCTTCTGTGTTTCTGTTGCACTGTCTCAGTAAAGTATGAACACACCCATCTTGCAGTTAGTCAGTCAGCAGTATGTGTAGAGTGTCTGTAGCATAGTCATCCAAAATGGTGACTGAAGCCAACGGAAGAGGTATCTTCTGCCATATCTCTCCATCTGTCTCCATCAATCCTCCTCATTATGTTTCGAGAATAACCTGTCATGGCTGCTTTTTGCTTATTTTCCGTGGTTTGATATGGCAAACACATTATACCCAAATTCTCAGTTAAATTGTCATTTAAACGCTTAACAGAGAAAACGCTGTCATTACATTTTATTTTCATATACTTCATGGTAATATTATTGAGTAAATTAAGGATGACAATTAGCCATTGCTATAGGTCCTAATATTTTTCCACCTTTCAGCGTGAAAGATGAGTTGCTGAAAGGGAAGATGCTAATATCTAATGAAGTTTGATGTCTTCTTGTTCGGGGTCCAGCAACCATTATTGGTGCTGGGTATATAATAGGCATGCACCACTATCTGAGATATGTTTCACAGAGGGGTGTTAATGGCTCTGATGATGAAGCTATTTAATACAGTAAGGGGATTAGAACACTTTGGCCCCCTGTAATCCTTAACCTTAAGTCTCATCTGTGCTACAGTATAGTGTCAATGGACTGGACTTAGTACATTTCCATTACAGGTAAGAGTTTATATGCAAACACATTTAGAGGCATTTGGGAGCTCACTCAAGCCAGATGAAAAGACAAATTGCCAAACACCCCTACTTTTTTGGAAAATACACTGTTCCATTTGAAGTTTTAAAAGCCATTGTGATAATAAGAGTAAACTCCATGAAGAGCTGTGGAGACTCCACGGGATTGCAGGCTGATGTAGTGCTATGTGTTAGACAAGATAGTTTACTATATTTCCAACATCCTCACAACTCCTTGTCTTTTATTTCCAGTTCATTTTAACTCTCACCTTGCTCAGATAGCACTGCAATACCAATTGGAAAGAGATGGTTTGAACATTTGTCGGTGGCAGTTTAGATGCAATTCTGACAAACAAAATGGGATTAAGGCACATCTGCGGCTGAAGAATGTCCTTATTTCATTTTTTGTATTGAACATTTTAGTATTTTATCAGATGCTCTTATCCAGAGAGACTTACAGTAAGAGCAACTATTTTAAAAGAGCTAAGAGAAACAACCTCACAGTTTAGTAGTAAGTGCATTCAAATCAATGGATCAGTTATCGGTAAAGGTCAGTGCTGGATAGAAGTACATACAAATTATTAAAAAAACAAAACGTTAACAAAAGACAGGTGGTGGCAGTGGAACTATTGGCACAGATGCTTTTTTGAAGATTTTGAAGGTAGAGACACTGCTATGCTAGCCTCCAAGGGAGGTCTGTTCCACAGTTGAGGTGCCAGGACAGAGAAGAGTTCTGACTGTGTGGATCTAGAACTGCCCTGAAGGGACAGCCAAGAGCCCAGAGGTGACTGAACAAAGAGCCTGGGCAGGTAAGGTTTGAGTATTGCCTGAAGTTGTGGACAAGAAGCTCCTCTTGTTGCTCTGTAGGCAGTAAGATTAGCCTTGAAGCAGATTCAAGTTTCAACTGGAAACCAGATTAGAATGTGAAGTGGGGTGACATGGGTGAAGTTGGGAAGGTTGAACACCAGACGGGCCGCCGCACTCTGAATGAGTTGCAGGGGTTTGGTTGCACACCACGGGACTGAGTGAGTTGCAGTAATCCAGATGAAAGATTACAAATGCCTGGACACGTACCTGTGCTACTTCTCAAGTACATGTGCTTTTTGCTCCTGCATTTACTTATTGTACTGTTTCTCTTGCCTGATTGAAGAAGTGCTACTCTGTCATTCTTTATGCGCTGCACAAATGACACATGGACATTTGGTCAGTGCCAGATTGAAGGGCAACTTGGGGCCTGACAAACTGCCCCCTCTGTCTTGTCCTCGTTTTTAAAACATTTATAGCATATGGTGGCTGATTTTATAATGTTGGCATGTTACTCCCACTATCCAGATACTGCTGTTATACCCTGGGTAGGATATTCAACTGACTGCCGATTACTCATTCCTCCAGTATGTGCATATATCATTTTCACATGATTATCTTTTGGACTGGAACTAAAGTGCACTTCTGCTGCCAAGTATCTTTGAATATATTGATAGTATTTTTCGTTTTTAAGCATTACATAATGTGCTACTTAAGAGGGCCACTATTAGTTACAGTGTATGGCTTTACTCATACATCTATTCCCATTTATTATTCATGTGTTTTTGCCCTGTGGAGTCAAATTTCAGACATATTTTTTAAGACAAATGTAGTCAAAGTGTAGTATACAAGAACACACTTCACGGTGATCCAGGTGCCAGCCCTAGGTCCCAACAGTGCCAAGCAGGATTTCTGGTTCCGGTTCCCGGACAAAATACAGAGGAGTAGGCGGTGGTTTCCTGACACCTGAATGGATTTGTTGCTTGGTTTCTGTTTCCCTAACATCTTACCTTTCTTTCCACCAGGCCATCACTGAGCGGAAGAAGCTGAGCCATGCTGGATCCAAGCCCTCCCTCTCCGAGAGCAGCGGCCGACTCCCTCAGATAGCCATGAACACCTGCAAGTACAATGGCGGCGTAGTGAGACCACTGGGCAGCCTGGCGTCGTCGCGGCGCAACCTAGCAGAGCTCGACTCCGAGACACAGCCCCTCCAGACACTGCACAGCTCCGGCCTGGAGGTGGTGGTGTCCAAGGGCAACGGTGAGGACCCCAGCAAGGCGTCCAACGAGAGTCTAGTTAGGGACGGGAACGGTGCTCCTGTGAAGAAGAACAAAGACATCGGCTATAGGCTTGGCCACAGAAGGGCACTCTTTGAGAAGCGGAAGAGACTCAGTGACTACGCCCTTATCTTCGGGATGTTTGGGATTGTTGTAATGGTGACGGAGACCGAACTGTCCTGGGGAGTTTACGGCAAGGTAATTAGTGTGGGTGGTCTTTTTTTGTTGTTGAATATCTCCAATCCTTTAAGTCGATATGCAAAATGTTCTCATTGTGTGGTGAAACACAGGAATATTATACTTCGGCCAGCAGAAAAAAAATACTAAATTTAAAATGTTGCTTTTATTATGTTATCATATTTATGCAACAGTTGGTTTTAAAACAATAATAATTTGGTCAGTTTTCCCCCATGAATGGCTGTAGGTGATTATGATGTGAATATGGACTTAGAATATGTTAGGTTTAGAGATAGGCCTCCACAGTGCACCCATTTAACACACTTACTAACTGAAATTGTATTTCAGGCACACCAGTACAACAGAACAATGATTCTACCTTTAATAGCCACTGTTTTTCCTTTGGCTCATATTTTTTTGTGCATGCCCATATTGTTCTTAGATGCTCCTTGAATCCTAGTAGAGTCAGGATGTTAGATATGAGGAATACACAGTGAACTTTATAGATACATTGACATACTGAGGTTTCAAACTAAAACCTGCCTGAACATTACAGTATGAGGATGACCTTTTTGTATCCTTTGATTACACTGGAAAAGATGACCACTGCCAAATCAGTGCTTGACAACAAGGCTGTATTCACCAGGTAGTTGCTGGTATTATGAGAGTTGCTGGTATTATGAGAGTTGCTTATATTATGAGAGTCACAACTTCCTAAACCATCATACGCTCAATCCATCAACCAATCCATTTGGATTTGGGCATTGCTTTTTGTACAATTTGTCACAGTGCACTTAGGGAAAGATTTGGCCCTGATGTTTACAAGGCTAGATTGTTGGCTAGTGTCACCACATGGTCAATTCTATGAGCCAGCATTGATTGTCCTAAGTAATAGCTGGAACAGCTACTGTATATTTCATGTGGTAATGTAAAATTAAGTAGCAAAGTTTAGTGGAGTAGAGCCAAATCAGTAAATTGGATTCATTTAATTGATCAATTTAATAATGCCTCTGGTTGTCTAAAAGATTTCTTTTTTACTTTCAATTAATTTAGATTCATTGTAGTGTTGACCAGTGTTAAAATCGAACTGACCCTATCTCAGAAATACTCACACACAGGCTGCAAAAGAACGAGATAATTTAAATCTACCATTTCACATTACATGGACATGTGAGTCAGTCAAGGTTTTCCGAATCTTTAATGTGTTAAAGCGAGTGAGGCTTTGGGACTAAACATCCTTGAACGTCTGGCAGGTGGATTAATTAGTTTACTCAGTGTTATTTCACCGGGGACGTCTCAAAATGATTTCAGACATCAGAGTGTCCGGAGAGATGCCAGAGACACAGGGGCAATGCAATCTAGTAGATTGCTAAAAATACATTCACTAATTGGCTCTTTGCCTGTTACTATGTCAGTTGGCGGCCTGTTAAATGTAATGGCTCATATTATAATGCATGCTTATTTGACCCCACCCCAAGAGACCATATCAATATCTATTTAGAACAACCTGGACTTCTACAGACCTTGACAACAGAGTAATGGCAGCTTTTTCCAATCACCTGTGACGATTATGACCGATGATCTGCTGGTGTTTTTTTCCTCACTGTTTTCAGGATCATCATTTCCATAACAACACATTTTATTCCCTGCCACTATTACAGCTGATCTATCAAATTGCTTTTACCCACTGAAGGCATCTCAAGTAGTGAATGTCCTCATTTCAAAGATCTATGACCTTTTTATCCACGTTGCAGCTTTAACATCCAAACGACCAATTCATCACTGGTATCACTCAGGGGTTGTTTCCTGCTTACGCTAAGAGATGCACAAAATGTCTGAGACTAGGCTACTGCTAGATTGAACATACCTCTCTACTTTGTGATAGGTAATGATGAATTAATAGCATGCATACTGCGTAGAGGCACTGTTTCAGCTCTACTTTCTGCCACTGTTCTCTCTTAAGATGACTCTTTGTTGTGCAGTTGAATGGTTTGTTTTAGTTCAAACTCCCTTTCTCAGAGTTAGATTTGACATTCAATGATAGTTAATGTTATCATCAGTTTGCTGTCACTATCTGTCTTTCTTCATTTAGCTGTTCTGACAGTTTTTTCTGGCTACTACAGTGACTTGCATCCTTGCTGGATGATAGAAGTTAGCTGGATGTATTTTGGTCTTCTTCGTTCCTTCCAGCTAGAATCCCAAAATGTACAAGAATTTTCCAGTCACGATGACCTCTTGACTGTCTTCACAATATAATCTCAGTTGAAGATTTCTGTGGCAGCGTAGGCTTATATTATTAATTAACTTACTCATACAGTTATGAGGTGAAGAACAGGTGTGACTGCTCCTCTAAGTCTACACAGGATCTACATGGTATGTACTCATAAAAAAAAGTATTGTGTGCCAGCTGAACTTGGCTTGCCGGGTTTCTTGTTCGCAAAGGAAAGACAAAGGTGCAGTGGTCTCTAATTTTTTTTAAAATTCTATATATTTTATCCTCAGTGCTATTGTATCTCTAAACAATGTCTCTGTCTCTCAACACAGGAATCTTCGTACTCATTTGCACTGAAATGCCTTATCAGCCTTTCCACTGTTATACTCCTTGGTCTGATAATTATGTACCATGCCCGGGAAATCCAGGTGAGTAGATGAGTGGTATGTATTCGATTCTGAAGCTGCAAATTCCCATTGTTTAGATACAAGCACAGATTCCATAGCCACAAACTCATCTTTATCTTAGTTTTAGGTTTGGGCGAGTTAACAGCCTCATTATGGTCAGGGTTAAAGTTACGGATTAGTTTTGATATTTGCCCTTAAGAAGACAAATTGTAGAACTACTTCCACAGCCCAGTTTATTCCTGTGCATTCTGGGACTTTTGGCCACTGATTGTAAAATAGCCATTCTCAAGCCAAAACAGGTCCCTGAAGTTTTGTACTGTGTTATGAACATGTCATCAAAACCACATTTTGACTGACTAAGGTATGACAGTGATTCCCACTTATATGTCATGCAATAACATATTACAAACCCCAAATTTGAGGTTCCAAATGGTATTTTCAAGTTAGAGGTAAAAAAAACCCCAAAATGTTCAGCCCTACTGGAGAACTTCATCCCACAGACCATCAGCTTTGATGAAAGCTAGCCTGTGGCTGAATCTCGGCACCAACCCCTGAGCAGTTCCTTGAACCTGTAATAAAGCATGAGAGACCTCTTCTGCCCCACCCCCACAGCTGTTCATGGTGGACAACGGGGCGGACGACTGGAGGATAGCCATGACGTACGAGCGCATCTTCTTCATCGTGCTGGAGCTCCTGGTGTGTGCCATCCACCCCATCCCGGGTCACTATCGCTTCACGTGGACCGCCCGGATCGCCTTCACCTACACGCCGTCGACGGCCAACGCCGACGTGGACATCATCCTCTCCATCCCCATGTTCCTGCGGCTCTACCTGATTGGCCGCGTCATGCTGCTGCACAGCAAGCTGTTCACGGACGCGTCCTCGCGCAGCATCGGGGCGCTCAACAAGATCAACTTCAACACGCGCTTCGTCATGAAGACCCTGATGACCATCTGCCCTGGCACTGTGCTGCTGGTCTTCAGCATTTCCTCCTGGATCATCGCCGCCTGGACGGTGCGCGTCTGCGAGAGGTAAACAGCAGCCTGGGAGTTCCCCCGAAGAGGGAAAACCCCAGCCGGTCGGCGCAGACCCACACACACACACACACACACGCGTGCCACGCACGTGCCCCACTACTGTGCACCGTTTGACGACACCACCCCTGCTCTCTCTGCCTCTGTTCTTGGGGCCCTGTTTTGTTGTCGGGTTCTGTTCACTCCCCTTTCTCTTTCTCCCTCTGTTCTTGGGGTCCTGTTGTGTGGTCGGGTTCTGTTCACTCCCCCTTCTCTTTCTCCCTCTGTTCTTGGGGTCCTGTTGTGTTGTCGGGTTCTGTTCATCTTCACTAATTCACAGGAATGTCTCAGTCTTTTCTTCCCCTCTCAAAGACACACACACAGACACGTGTGTCACAGATTTACACATTCACACACACACACAGACCCACACACACACCCCTTACCTGAGTGAGAATAAAAGGCGTTTCATTAGCCCAGTGATCACCACAAGTTCCGCCTCCTTGTTTTGATGCTATTTTAGCAGCTTTTCCATAATTCATGAGTGTCTAATTGTTTGTTAGCTGAATGGTTTGTTTTGATAATGCTGAGCAGCCCCAAGGACCCCCGTTCCCTTCAAAACTGCACATTAGGCGTCATCTCAAGGGGTTGGTGGGGGATTCTCACAGAGCTCAGAGAAAAGGGGAGGCGGCGGGCGAGATTGCGGGAAACTACAAGTTTATCACTGCTTTGATGCCACGTCGTCTGTTTAGCTCATAGGGACTGTCGGCCGGGCTGACGTCAACTCCTCTGAGGCTCATTGAGGCAACAGGCCTGCTCTGTAAGTCACAAAGAAGGCAGTCTGTCAACAGGCAGGCCCGCTGCCAATCTGCCTGTCAATCAATAAGTCAGTTGGTCAGTTATTCAGTCTGTTGGCCTGTCTGTCGCTCTTCTTCGTCTTGCCTGCTTGTCACATTCTCCTTTACCCTCCAACTTCCTGTCTCTGTTAACACCTCACTAACCACTTCCTCTGCACCATGTAACCACTTCCTGCCGGTACAGACAGTAGTGTTTGACCGTTGCATCCTACTCCAGGTGAAACAGAAAAAGCAGTAGAGTGGTGCAACTCAAGCAAAAACGTTGCTGGCACACGTTCACCAGAACACCGTTACATACAAGTTACAGGAAGGATCAATGTCTGAACGAGGTCGCCTGCACAATGCCTACAGAAATGAGCAATCTGACATAATTGTCTTCGATTTAACGACAACAGATCTGGGCGTTAAATCGACAAAAGCTTGAATGGAAAGCAGGAGGACATTGCTGATGCCGTGTCGCCCGTCTGTTAATCTTCAACCGCTAGAACGGAAAACCATATAGAGACTACTGAGCCATTGTAAACAAGCTCTACATTCGGACGATTAAGGCTGTTGGCAGCCA
>JACXGJ010000701.1:93282-110051 GCA_016801105.1 Esox niger
TATATATATATATATATATATATATATATATAATCTATTATTTTCTATTATAATCTATTATAATCTATATATATATATATATATATGCATCCTGACTTTTAGTGGCTATAGGAGCGTAAGAGAAACCTATGATTTCTTAGCAGCACTTTGAACCAAGCGTCTCTTTCTAAACTGTTTTGTGGCAACAAGGAGGAGGGAGTTTGTGCTAAAATGGAGCAGCTCCTTCAAGTCACCTTCACGAGTAGGCCTGAGGGCAATTCTCTGTTTTTATTCTTCTTCCTTATGCAATTGTTATAGATCCATAATGTACCCACTCTTTTTAGCATCTACTTCAAAGATTTGCTGATCAGAACAAAAGCTTTTTAGTCCTTTGTGTTCACACATTACCATTCCATTATGTGTTTCCTCGCAGAATTGATTGAATGATGTCATAATGGTTAGGTATTCTAGAACTCTTCTGGCTTTTGTTACTTCCTCAGCTGATTCAGTTTGCTCCAGACATAGCAAAGGAATTTTATTTGAGATACATATTCATACAAGACATCCAAGCTTATTTTTGGGAGAAAGGAAATGTCAATTCATTTGTCTGGTACAAAATCGTTAATGTGGATTTGGGCTTGATTTTAAAAAAAAATCTAACCAAAGTTCAAACATTATGTCAGTGCCCCAAACTTGTATTAATTGAACATATGTAGTATTGGTGAATAGTAAGGGTGTTGCTATCCATTCTAGCACGGTTTCCAAAATGGAGTCCTGAGGAGTTTGTTTTCTTCCAGGCAAATGCAGTGTCTCCAGTTTGAGGTTTTCATAACATGGATTGAGTGCTCACCTGTAGTAAACAATGAAACAGCATGGGAGTCTTCATGTTTACTGCTCTCGGTCCCATCACTCCAGCCCCTCAACCCGCCCCCCACCACCAAAAAAAAGAGGCGCTTGCTTTCCAAAGTGCTGTGCGAGTTTGGAAATTAATCTGCTGATGCGCTGTTACATCGACCATGCTCCCGAGCCAAAGGGGAGAATGCGGTGTGAGGTTGGACGAGCACGGAGTCTGTCTGGAATATGCCTAGACAGGGGGTAATGGAAGACACACGGTGTGCGGGGTGCTTGGCTGGGTGGTGGAGTTGGCAGGAACTGTGATGGTACAGTCGATTGAAGCAATGCTGGTCACTGCCCCCCCCACCCCTTAATACAACTCCTTAACTTACTACTTTATATCAGCTCCTTAGTGTTTTGGCTTACCTGTCAAACTCCCTCCCTTTTACCTCATATTTCTTTGTTGAAGTCCTACAATATCTAACTTGGCATGCTTGCAGTTTTTCCTTCCCACTCCCCCATTTATGTATATTTTCTTCGCCATAACCAGCAGGCCTAATTCAGGCAGAGCTCAGATCCACCTGCATGCCTTGCCTGTCCCATCTCAAGTTCTCTCTCTCTCTCTTCCTCTCCCTCTCTAAAAATAACCTTTTTGAAGCTACATACAACTGTTGTTTCTCTCTTTGGTGTTACTAGGGAACTGGGGTTTTGAAAAGACTTTGTAAAGTTAGGGGCATTTCCTTCGGTATAGATTGACTGTATCCCAAGACCAGCAAAACTGTGACCTGAGTTAATTTATCTGTTCAGCACATGTTGAAAACAGCACTTGTTTGAACCAGCGCTAGTCAAACATTTTGACAAATATGAATGAATATAAATATATAAAAATTTACAAAAATGAACTTAAATTAATGCTGTAGGTGCACAACTGTTTGGAGTTTTTTTAACATAACAATTGATTATTATTATTAAAGACCCTTTTTCTTGGAATATCCCACAATATTCCATGTAGAAGAACCTCTTAGATTAAAAAAATCTTGAGTAATTTATGAGCGCGTCATAGAGGACTGAGCTTTACATGGTCTTCACAGATGTTTCTGTGAAGCCCATGTAAATAAGAAATCTAGAAATCCATTGGTACAGCTCAAAATTCTTCAGACCAAACGGTCAAAGAAAAAAAAGCCCAGCGTGAATGTGGGACTCACTGAGTTACTGACCAGTTACTCACCAATAACTAGCTACTCGCCGATATCCAGTTACTCGCCAAGTAACAGAATTCTAATTTGAGTATGTGCATGTGTCCACTTCTCATGCCAACTCAAATGTTTGTGTAAACGGTATATCAGTTTTTATTGTGCAAGTTCAGATTTGGCGGTTAATAAAGTAGGCAACAGGATATATTCTCACAACCCTCTTTCTGGAGTGATAAACTCCTGTAGATTCTTACCCTAACCAAAATTGTAACAAAACAGTTTCAATTGGGTAATTATCTAAATCAGGTGTGCTACCGAATGGTAGCTTTCCATGAACCAGGATGGTTGAAAATGTTTGTGCACAACCTTTATATTCCACAAAATAATTATTTGATGGATATGCAGGTCTGTTTACATTTGTCTAGGACATTGCTCTTTTGGATAAATTTGACTTTCAAGTCTCAAAAAGTATGAATTTAGTATGTACTTGCTGTGTGAGACGGTCTAACTGGACCTTTTAGAGATCTCAGCTATTACCTTACGAGGTCCGGCACCTGCTAGTTTTTTGTTCCACTTCAGTCTTAGTTGCATCCACCAGGTTTTCCAGGTCTGAGTCAGTCCCTGATTAGAGTGTTTATATAAATGAATGGAGTGGAGCTGCCTTGAGGTCCAGAGTTGATGTTGAGGGTTTTGGACCTTCAAGAAAGCCTTTTCTGAGTGGTATTTTATGTACCATTGACGTACAAGCTTTGTATTACATGCCATTGACATCCCATGCTATAGCAATTAAAGACAATGGACATGAGCAAAGTTCCGGCTCATCAAGAATATTATGTTTATACTACCACCACTGCTACCACTGCTAATAATAATAATAATAATAATAATAAATATGTGTAATTGATTACAAAGCCTTAGGTAGTGCAACGGTCTGTTAGGTTTGCAACACCAAGGTTTAAGCCTCGACTTTCCCCCTGGATGACGAGTGGCTGAGAAGCCCCATGAGTGATGAAAATTGGCCAGCATCGCCTGGAAAGCCGGAGAGATTTCCTGGTGTCTTCATGCTCTAGTGCAAGGGGTGTCCAAACCATTCCACGGAGGGCCGTGTGTCTGCGGGTTTTTGCTTTACCTATGAATTGGTTCCCACTTCACACCGAAACAATCAGATGAAGGTAGAAACTACCCACTTAGTAACCTAATTAGTCAATTAAGTACAAGGAGAGAGTAAAAACCTGCAGACACACGGCCCTCAGTGGAATAGTTTGGACACCCCTGCTCTAGTGTGTCACTCGGGTGGCTTGGGCAACTGGAAAGCTAAATGAGGTGGCCAGGTATATACTGTACATAGTATATACTGTAATTGATTTGACTTATTTAGCGATTTTCTAGACATCAGTGCCGGTCCGAACATTTAAGGACCCACTCGGGTGATGCAGTGAAACCAGTTGGCACCACACGTAAGCTGTCTGGCATAGAGGTGAGGAGTATAGGCTAATTAATATAACAAAATGCTAATTAGGAATGATTGGTATGATTAGGTTGCCAGGTGGATAATTTAACCATGTTACCGGAGTAAACACATGTTTTCTTACAATTATTGCCCTGGGGCAATGAGATTCTATCTTTAGACCAGAGGGAAGAGCGCCCCCTACTCACCCTCCCACATCACATCCAGCAGCATCTAGTCTCCCATCCAAGGACTGACCAGGATCAACCTCAGTAGCTACAGAGGAAAACCAGCGGTGGGATGCAAGTGGTGTGCTGCTGGCAACGAGAGCTTGTGTAGTCACTACATTGCTTCCACAATGCTAAAAAATAAGTGTTTAAGTTTGTGCACCCAAACCCAAACTACAAAGAATGTGATGTGCCGAAAATTCGAACTCTAAAATGTTAGCATTTGGAACAATGTCAGGAAAAGGAAACCAGTGCGTAAATTGATGTCATACCATGTCGATTGTCACACAGGATAAGGACACCAATGTGTTATTTTGTCAACTGGATCCCTTTACGCCACAATGTCTTGTATCGACAAGCTGAGTTGCAGTATGTATTATGACAGTGGCTCCCAACCCTTTTCAGTTTCTGTACCCCCCAAATGATTTTGCACTGCTTGGAGTACCCCTGAAGTACACCCTCATGTTAATTTCACTAGTAAGCCTATGGTGTCATGAGTGTTTTCAAGTACCCCCTGTGGTGATGCCAAGTACCCCCGGGGGTCCTAGTACCCCTGGTTGGGAACCACTGTATTATGCCATGTGATGTCAGTACTTGGTTTTCTTATTTTTATTACATTGGCAAAGTCTTAGTTTGAGACTTAGTTTCAAATAGGTTTTATAAAAGATGGGTTCAGTGAATGGTAAATGTAGACTTTCATCTAGCTCTCCAAATCTGTCTGGAGTGCTTTTGCTTTGCATTTTGGCTGGATGTGCAGTTAGTTAGCAGTTTTTTAATAAGGTCATCACCAGTTCACTTTATCTTTTCTGCATATATTTATTTTTGCTGACATTTTACCATCCCCGTCCGCCTGAAAAAAACGAATTTTTCCCAAATGATCCTTGCCATTGCTCACATTCTCATTTAAATCAATTACCAATTATTACTATATACAGCTCTGGAAAAAATTAATAGAACACAGCACCTTTTTTCCTTTACCAAAACATTTTGAAGGAAAATTTTGAGTGAGGAGCAGAAGCATTCAATTAGCAGTGGTCTCTTAATTTTAACCCTTCTGTTAATCCCTCAAAATCTTCCTTTCCAACTTTTTAGGAAAAATGTGTTGTGGTTTCTTAAATTTTTTCAGAGCTGTATATAAATAATACTAATTATGGGTTTAAAATCCTTTTCATGTGTTAAGTTGAGTTGGCCTGATATTACACACTGTCAATAAAGTGATGTTAGTACACGATCAAAGGCATACGAAAATATTTATTACTTTATTTTGTGCAGAGGCTTATACCGGACGCAAATTATCCTGTCCAACAATTTGCTTGTTCAGGGTAAAACAAATCAAAACCATTCTTGCTACTTTGTAAATAGAATGGCATTTTCTAATTCTGGTTTAACCAGTTTTTATACATCTGTAGTTCTTGCATGAAGCATGTTATACAAGCAAAAATCATTGTCCACTGTATATTGTTGTCTGTTATTATAATATGTTTTGACATCTTAAACATCGATATTCAAGCATTCCTATTTTGGCAGATATGTGTACTTTTCATGAACACATTGAACTGAGGTTACGGTTTACTTGGCTAGTCCCACGTGGATTATCTGCAGGGAGTTATAATACCAACACACTAACAAACTATTTATAAGGCTTGGGTTCTAATTGAAATAAGGGTGAGGGTAAGGTTAAAGTTTAAGGTTAAAGGTTAGGGTTAGTGCTGGTGTTAGTGTAAAGGGTGACATTTAACGTAATGATAAGCGTATGGGTCTGTTATGTGAGCCGGTGTTAGGGTTACTAGTTAGCTAGATTAAACGCTGTTGACAGTTACTGAACATCTACAAACAAGGCACGTTGGACTATCCAAATAAAGCGTTAACTGACCATTGACCAATAAGGCCTACGATAGGCCCTTTGATTTGACCCCTTGTTTTTCATCCATCCAATGGCTGACTGGACACATTGTCCGCCATTGCCACTGTACGACCCCGGGACCAACCATCTCTCCCTTGCATGAGCCCATCCGCACCATGAGGGAGGGAGATAAAGAATGATGGAGGAGACGGCCAGGGTTAAAAGACCACATTAAATAAACGGGGACAGCCACCCCATGGTCACATCACCGCGTCCATTGTTAACCCTTCTCTGTCAGGGATAATGAGTTGTGTGCTCCGGGACCACCCTGAGCAGTGGTGTTGTTTATGATGTTTACATTCCACAGTGGTCACTTTAGTGTTGGTTGATCCGATAGATACATGGCGATGTGTCGCATGCTAGGTTAACGCCCCCTATCAAAGGTGTAATTCATGTCTAGTTTTCTCATCTCCATGTACTCGCAAACAGAGATGCTGACAAAGTAAGGAAACGGATTCTTTTGAGGGAATATTCTTCATGAGCGCCGACAAGTCCACAACTCAGGGTTGTTATGAAAACCTACTTCCGCGGAATGCTCTGGAAGGGTGGGAGACGGTTCCTCTCGTCTCGAACTAGGTCGAAAGTGGTGCCAGCTCTTCTCCATGCCATGCCAAAACTTTACACAGTATATTGAGAGCTTCAAGATGCCAACCATTGGTTCTTCATCCACTCCCTCTAGTGCCCATATAACTGTAGTATTTGGACATTTGGACTATTTTTGTCTATATGTGTTTTTTTTGTGAAAACCTACTGACTTGTGCTGGACAAAAAAAGCACATTCCACAACAAACATATACAGCCTTGAAGATCCATTAGAATATGCTAGATACATACAGTGTCTCTCAAAGGTTTTCAGCCCCCCTTGGACCTTTCTACATTTTACTGGGTTCCAACATGAAATAACAATTGATTGAATATGTCACACCCGTGTTCTTTTCGAGGCCACCTCACTTCAGGTTCAGAGGTCGAATGGCCTGGCCATTTGACCACTGGCCACCCATTCCAGTCATCTGCAATCCTGCTGGTTCATTCTGACTCCTGGACATTCTCTGTTCAACAGTCCGATCGGCCACCCATTCGTGTTCCACCCAATTCTCCTGGGACATTCCCAAGTCAATGTTCATCTCAAGATAATTGCGTACACCTGTTTGTCCTTAGTTTTCTTTTTAGACTTTTGGTTTATGTGACATTTCTTGCAATGTTTCTTTGTCTCTCGTTATGCTACATATGTTGCTTGTTTCTGTTGATCCTTCTTTAAGGCCTTTCTTTTGTTATCAGTTGCTTTTTAGCTTTTTTGCCTTTTTGCTTATTTCTGTGTGGCTTATATGGGCCGTTGTGCCCTTTTTCTTTCTAGTTAATGCTTATTTCACGCTCCTTAGCCTGTCTTATACCTCCATCTCTTTTTATTCAAAAGATGCCAGTCTGAATCTTCTGCCACTGCTTTCAGTCCATCCCTTGACCCATCGATGTGGAACAGGAGAGTCCAAGTCCGGACAGTCCCTCATTTACTTTTTGTTTTCAAGTCCCTCCAGTGTGGCTTTATATAAAAGAAAACTTTATAAAGTAAAATGTTATTTCTTGTAACACAACAAAATGTGTAAAAGTCCAATGGGGGTGAATATTATGGAGAGCCGCTGTGTGTATATATGTGTGTGTGTGTGTATATATATATATATATATAGTGTGTATATATATTTCAATATTTTAAGTAAATGCAACACTTTACCATGGCAGATATGGAAGCCTAAGATCTAGTAGTGTCATGCTCAGATCACTTTCGCCAGCCTGGAATAATTTGGACACTATAGAACTCAAACTACTCCTCCTGCAAAGGTGTAATTGATGCAGCCAAGATCCTCCATTCAATTTGCAATTTGAGAGTTGCAGTGTGTGAACCAGATATCTACCCAACCATGATAAACTGAGCCGATTGAGTGGAACTCAACAAAACCACTAAACAATTAAAGCAACATAGAAGCAAATAACTCTGTGGACATATTTCACCTACGCTTTACAATGCAGGTTCACATTCAACACATAAATCAGATGGTTAAAAAGGATGCAGGGTAACTGGTTGACACACACAATCTCCACGATTTCCACAGTTTGTGATCTCTATTGACCAAGGTCTACCAGCTGTGGTCATAATTAGTCTATAATTAGCTATTTGCCTCTACAACACACCCTTGCTCTAAGTATTGAAACCCAGGTGTAAGAGGCGGCAAGTGAAAAACACAACCGTTTTTTTCTCTCTTGCTTTGTGATAAAAGACTGTCTAAGGAAATATACAACCACTTAGAAATATTGCCATAAAATTCAAGAATATTTCTAATTCATAAATAGACTTTTTGTTGTCGCTGTCTTTGCTCTCAATATACTAGCTATTCAGCATGCAGGATGCAGACTATTTTATTTCCTGCATGATATCGTATCGACTTGCTTTTTTTGCATGCCATACGGTGGTTTAAATCCACACTGTTCACTCTGAGGAAAAAAGGAACAAGTTGTTTTTCCTGACATTGAGCATGTAAACAGAGTTGAGTTAAGCGTATAAGAGTTCAACAGCTGCTCAAGGCATGGTTAGTTTGTTAATGAAAGTGAACTGTCTAGGAGGAGATTTTCAAGAAATCTGTCTTTTGAGAAAAATCTAAAGTTACAGTATAGTTGATCTGCCCCTAGTGTTCTAAACTGTGTTTCTGTTTTCATTATGTGACATTTTCCAGACAGTTTTATTTCACAGATTGGGTCACCTAACAGTAATCGTACAATTAGCATATTCCTAATTGGTGTTCCGTGGATCCTAGTATCAGACCAGAGAACGTCGTCCATTATATATTACACAGTCATCCTGCGTACGTTTGAGAGCTGCTGGTGATGCTGTCAAACAATGAACCTCTGTATATTGCCTCCTCCTGGACAGCTCCTTAGCCAATCAGGAAGGTAGGATGTGACGGTTGGGCTGGACAGGGACATTTCGAAACCACAGCAATGCAAAGGGACGGGAATGTGATCATCAATGTGGAAGTTTGAGGTGGTGTTATTGACTGTGTTCAAGGGGATCAAAACAAATGCCTGACTGATCTACAAATCACCTGCATCATCAGCAACAACTTGTTTTTATTTTGTCACTTGGTGACTCATGTTATTCATTGGACATGGTGGTTTTGATCCTCTCACAGTATTTATCTAAACACTTTGTTTTTGGGGGAGTTTTATTGAATTGTCCACATACATTTTTTCCTGTTCACATTACCATTCAAACTGTAAACTGCGTGTGTGTGTGAGTGCGTGCGTGCGTGCGTAGGTAGGTGCATGTGTGCATTTGTCCATTTTCAACCCAAAAAATATGTGTGTAAAACAGTGTAATGGTGATGTTCATAACCAAATCTATGTTTGGGCAGTTCCAACTCCTAACATAAAAGTCCCCCCCACCCAAACCATCATGTTGTAACAAACAAGAATTTACACTCCTTTCTTCAAACAGAAAGATGATGGCGGTCATATATATTTTGCTCTCGTATAGAGTAAAGGCAAGTTATTCAGGTGTATTTCATTTTGTGTTTTTGGGGGGATTTTTCTTGATCAGAATGGTAATAGTTTCATAGATTGACATAGTTATTTGGGCTTTATAGTGTTTGACTGGAGGGTCGGGGCTGGGCAGGTATAAACATAAAAGTTAATTGCCTGCGGATTAACATGTAAATCCATAGCTGCATAACTTGCTGTATGTCACACCATTCCAATCATGTCCCATAATGTTGTACTTTCTATGCTAATTGGAAGCAGCATTCATCTACATTCTTCTCAATTGACATCATCTCATTTGGGATTTTCTGGATTGAGGTCACCCCTTTTCTCACATTGTTTGATACATACATAAATGTATGTCCAGTGTTTTGTTCTGGAGGCTTTACAAACTGCCATCTGCATTTAAGCAGATTATTGAACTTTAATTAGGTTTTCCCTGTCATATTGTTTTAATTTGGCTACTCATTGAATGATGAGTCTTCATTGACCACAGAGCATTGACATGAAATCCAAGGTAGATTGGAATGCGATGACACAACTTCATAATCTCGGACCATTTCTTTTTACATCTACTGAGGTCTTTTTAAATGTGTAGTGCAGGCATGAAGAAAGATGAAACACCGTGCACACATATTTTCTAGCTTCTTCACTAGCACATCTATTAGTTCACGGCCTCTCCAGCATGCTCAGGTTCCATTTACAGTATCCATTTTCACTTATGGCTGTCTCCCTCTGCTTCTCTCTTTTCACAACAGGTATCATGACACACAGGAAGTGACCAGTAACTTCCTGGGAGCCATGTGGCTCATCTCCATCACCTTCCTCTCCATTGGCTATGGAGACATGGTCCCTAACACGTACTGTGGGAAGGGTGTATGTCTACTTACAGGGATCATGGTATGTCACTTGTGGTTAGAAATTAGCCCTTTGTTTGTGTTCTGCACACATGATGTTAAACTGACATGCTATTACCATGAAAGGTCAATATGTTTGGAATCTGAAGTCCTGTTTTTCTGCAAACTGCTTGATACTGGAGAAGCTCAATATATTTTAACTTTGGCTCAAAGTGGTCAAGTCCAATACATTATTCACATACTATTGTTAAAAAATTCTCTTTTTGGGCTCAGTTATGGTGAAGTATGTCAATTCCAGTCTTTATTTTGACCGTTTCTTGTAAAAGTTATATATGCAGGCCACTGTCTTTTAACGCGACTCTCATTGTTTTAAGACACGTCACCACACCTACCCAGCAAGAGGATAAGTAACTAAGTCTGTTGAAAATCATCTGTCAGTAAAACAAGTTCTGTATTGTAGCAAGCGCCCCATCAAACAGAACGCAGAGTTACCTTTTCATAAAAAGACCCTAGTCAGCAGTCACCTTTCAGATTAATTGATTTCTCATCCTGACAATGTTTCTGACGAATAGAGACCTGACTATATTTGTGACCAATAGCGATCTGACTATCTTTTTGACCAATAGGGACCTGACTATGTTTCAGATCAGTAGGGACCTGACTATGTTCTTGACCAATAGGGACCTGACTATGTTTCTGACCAATAGCAACCTGATTATCTTTCTTACCAGTAGCGAACTGACTGTTTCTGATCAACAGGGACCTGACTATGTTTCTGACCAATAGGGACATGACTATGTTTCTGACCAATAGGGAGCTGGCTGCACTGCACTGGTGGTAGCGGTGGTGGCCAGGAAGTTGGAGTTGACCAAGGCTGAGAAGCATGTCCACAACTTTATGATGGACACACAACTCTGCAAACGAGTGAGTCACCCACTCTATTGTCTAAGTGGCATTACTGGTCATCCACCGCTGAGAACTACGGACTGTAAAGGTGTTCTCTCTGTGTGCAGATGGAAGTCATTCAAAAAATCCAATTAATGTAGTTCAATGTTCCTCTTGGAACTGAATACTAATAAAAAAAGAAAGAGAAACTTTTTGATAAGTGAAAACATGTCTCTGGTAACATGCATCACTTGCCATGCGGTTTGTGATTTTTCACAATTCTCTTTGCCTAACGTACCACTTTCGGTTCCCCAAAGTACACGGGTTGGGGTTTGACGAATGTTACATTTCAGTGAAGGGGGGTGAGGTTACCCGGGACACTTGGCCTCGGCGCGAGGGCTCACCAGCGTCTCCACGTTGTTCCGCAGGTCAAGAACACAGCCGCCAATGTACTCAGGGAAACATGGCTCATATACAAACACACCAAGCTGGTGAAAAAGATAGACCACGCCAAGGTGCGCAAACACCAGCGCAAGTTTCTACAGGCCATCCACCAGTGAGTATCGTTTCCCCGAGGACACAGCTCCATTGTACGCATGCCTGAAGCCTACGTGAAAACACACAACAAGGTTTTTTCTACCGCCTGTTCAAAGTTGTTAAATACGTGTTACTGTCTGTACCGTTATTTGTTGTGGAGGTAGGAATGGCGTCAGTCGCACTGCTACTGTTCTAGCGGTGTTTAGCTCTAGTCGAGTGCTCTTAACGGCACCGTGTTTGTCTCTGCTAGTACCTGTGACGTTATCCTGTGTGTTCAGCTAGCTAGTCGCGTTACAGTGGTTTACTGAAAGACTAGCACACCAGCACTTGACAGTTGCCCATGCACCGATATACACATCCCACACATACACCTGATGTAGGCCATACGCTCACACACACACACACACACACACACACACACACACACACACACACACACACACACACACACACACACAGGTTTATGTTTGAATAGTCATATGAACAGGAAACAAAACGTATTGACTATTCAACACAAGTTAATTCGTTTTGTGTATCATGTTCATACGATAATGAAAACTCGAAACTCTGTATGTGTATGTATGTGTGTGTGTGTGTGTGTGTGTGTGTGTGTGTGTGTGTGTGTGTCTGTGTGTGTGTATGCATGCGTGCACAGTACACTACATCAGGTGTATGTGTTAAACCTCCCAGCCCTCCTCCCTGTCCCCATCCCAAACCCTGTACCCAGGGAGAAGTGTAATGGCTCACTTGTTTCGTGGATGTTGTGGGGTTTAAAACTTTGTACTGTGTTCTGTCTTTGTTTTGCTCTATCACTGCAGAGCTCAGAAGTAAGTTGAGTCTTCTATGTTCCTCCTCCACATTTTCTCTCTCCATATCTGCGTTTGAGATGCATGAACCTTCAAAATGCTGGATGCCGACTGTTTTGGTTTCCTTCTTACTGTTCCATTTACCCCCATCTTCTGAATGGAATGATAAAAAAGCATCTACATAACCACTGGTGACAACATGGTAGTGGGGTGTCTGAAGAAAGTCAGAAGCATCTAGTAGTATGAGTTTGTTGGGGCTTGTTGGCTTGGCCAGAGTCCATTCATCAATGAAGTCGCTGTCTATGATGTTACCATGATTAATATAGCTGCAATATGTAGTCTATATTAACCTGCTTTGGCAGACCCATCCTTGCTCCTGATTTTGTAGTAAACCCGTATCTTGAGAGTTTGAAAAGTCTGTTTTTTTTGTTTTTGGGGTGTTTTTACTTAAAAGATGTAATAGCCTTCAACACTCAGTATTCTCTGACACTAACAATAAAGAGTAGAAGTGGCCCAGTATCTTCACTACAGGGAGTACAGATGAAAATGATCTATTGAACTAAATCTGCCGCATTGACGTGTTGTACACGTTCCCTGACCAGAAGAGGGTGAGTAGGAAGCACCCTGAGAAGTTTTTAAGTCAGTCTTGTGCCCAATTTAAATCATATTTCCTTTACTGACAGAACATAGCAAAGACAGTGCAAAGCTACAAGCCTCTCTCGTTAGATGTAGCCTTTACCGAGATCTCCTCATTTGCACATGAGTGAATGTCCTTGAATGTCATCACCTCAAAAAACAGCCCAGTTGGCTTCCACTTCCCGATCGAGTCAACAACACACCGATCCATTCGATTGACTGGTGGCGACGTCATCACCGATGTCATTACTTAAAACCAACGCGCGGACCTCCTACAAGGCCTTTCCGTATTCATTGAAAGTTAAACAAAATTCGTTAACCTTTGTTCGCCTAATCTGAGATAAGGAATCCCATTTCCCAGAGAAACCAGATCAATGAGGCAGTGGCGGTCGTTAGGGAGTTTAGCGCCTCAAAATCATAGATCAGACCAACCTAAACTAAGTTCTCTTCTGGTGTTTTATCGGTGTCTTAGAAGTCATTTGAAGATAGACAGTGTATGCCAAGTTCACGGGGCTCCGGGCCTCTCACCCGCCCTACACATCATAAATGCACGTGTCACTCACGAGTCACTGCAAGCTCACCCAATGACGGCCGCCGCCTGGCTTAGCCGCAAGCCGTGCGCTGGAGCCACTCAGAGGCATGTCACCTTTAGCGAAGGCTCTACAGAAACAAAAATCGGGGTGGGCTTCTGTTTTGCTGTGGACTTTTATTTTGTCTCATAGATTTTTGTTTTTGCATGTGTTGGTATGGCGATGATCGGGGCCCTGTTTTTCAAAAGTTATCGGTTCGGATTTTCACCTGTCAGACAGGATTAAATTCATAGAAATGGAATGGTGGAACTGACACAAAACTGGCCTGAGTAAGGACTCTTGTTCTATTCATTCTATTTTTATACATCAAATCCTATCCAATGGGCTAAATCCAGATAAATAACTTTTGAAAAAATGGCCCAGGACTGGGAATGCTTGTATATGCATGCAGGCTGCTCTCTCCACACCCTTCCAGAGAGAGTTCTCCTGACAAACTGTGTTGCTCTTCCTCCCACTCCACCCTCCACTTTCCTCCCACTCCACCCTCCACTTTCCTCCCACTCCACCCTCCACTTTCCTCCCCCTCCACCCTCCACTTTCCTCCCACTCCACCCTCCACTTTCCTCCCACTCCACCCTCCACTTTCCTCCCACTCCACCCTCCACTTTCCTCCCCCTCCACCCTCCACTTTCCTCCCCATCCACCCTCCACTTTCCTCCCACTCCACCCTCCACTTTCCTCCCACTCCACCCTCCACTTTCCTCCCACTCCACCCTCCACTTTCCTCTTCCACCCTGATGACTCACCTACCACCTTTCCAACTGTTTCTCTCCCTTCCGCTGTCCCCACTCTGTCCTCTATCCCCACTCTGTCCCCTGTCCCCACTCTGTTCTCTCCCAATGCCTGTCCCCACTCTGTCCTCTATCCCCACTCTGTCCCCTGTCCCCACTCTGTCCTCTCCCTATGCCTGTCCCCACTCTGTCCTCTTCTAACCCCTGTCCCCACTCTGTCCTCTTCTAACTCTTGTCCCTACTCTGTCCTCTTCTAACCCCTGTCCCCACTCTGTCCTCTAATAACCCCTGTCCCCACTCTGTCCTCTCCCAACTCTGTCCCCTCCCATTCCCTGTCCCCACTTTGTCTCCTGTCCCCTGTCCTCACTCTGTCCTCTTTTAACCCCTGTCCCCACTCTGTCCTCTAATAACCCCTGTTTTCACACTGTCCTCTCCCAACTCTGTCCCCTCCCATTCCCTGTCCCCACTTTGTTTCCTGTCCCCATCCCCACTCTGTCCTGTCCCCACTCTGTCCCCTGTCCCCACTCTCAGACTGCGCAGTGTGAAGATGGAGCAGAGGAAACTCAACGATCAGGCCAACACATTAGTGGACCTGGCTAAGGTAAGCAGACTCAGTGCAGACCCAGATGCCTACCCCAGCTCACAAAGGCGTTTTAAAGGGCGGCATGTGGCCGCTGGCCGTCGCATTGATGTGGATGGCATTTGCACTCCAGGTGTCTATTTTAAAATGTTCAGAAGCAGGTGCTTTAATGCGTGTTTGGGCTGCCAGACCCCCACTGCTGTTCATAGACCTGTGGTTACAGAAGTCTGTCTCGGCCGAAAGGATAGAGGACTGGGTGGCCATGTAACACAACTAATCTCTGCTGTTATTTGTTGGTTATTCACCTTCTCAGGTCATTACTTGCCTATTTTGTTAAAAAGACAGCAGGGCTTTGTTTTTCTTGTGAAGTCATTTGTAGATTCTCACAGTTTATGACTCAGCTAATGACCAAAATGTGAGCTCAGATAAATGCGTTCTCTTGTTAATGTAATTGACAGACTAGGGAATTGCGTATTAGTAACACTATGACTAGGCATCCCTACAACTACTGGAACGGCTCTTACATACTGAGGTAGAACAGTGACGTCGACATGACCTCCTGAGGTAGAACAGTGACGTCGACATTACCTCCTGAGGTAGAACAGTGACGTAGACGTGACCTCCTGAGGTAGATCAGTGACGTAGATGTGACATCCTGAGGTAGATCAGTGATATCGACATGACCTCCTGAGGTAGGACACTGATGTAGACTGAGCTCCTTTGTTGGCAATGACAGAGGTCAAAGTTTTCTGTAAGTCCTCACAAGGTTTTCACACACTTGCTGGTATTTTGGCCCATTCCTCCATGCAGATCTCCTCTAGAGCAGTGATGTTTTGGGGCTGTCGCTGGGCAACAGGGACTTTCAACTCCCTCCAAAGATTTTCTATGTGGTTGAGATCTGGTGACTGGCTAGGCCACTCCAGGACCTTGAAATGCTTTTTATGAAGCCACTCCTTCGTTGCCCGGGCGGTGTGTTTGGGATCATTGTCATGCTGAAAGATCCAGCTACGTTTCATCTTCAATGCCCTTGCTGATGGAAGGAGGTTTTCACTCAAAATCTCACGATACATGGCCCAATTAATTCTTTCATTTACACGGATCAGTCGTCCTGGTCCCTTTGCAGAAAAACAGCCCCAAAGCATGATGTTTCCACCCCCATGCTTCACAGTAGGTATGGTGTGTTTTGGATGCAACTCAGCATTCTTTCTCCTCCAAACACGACGAGTTGAGTTTTTACCAAAAAGTTATATTTTGGTTTCATATGACCATATGACATTCTCCCAATCCTCTTCTGGATCATCCAAATGCTCTCTAGCAAACCTCAGGCGGGCCTGGACATGTACTGGCTCAAGCAGGGGGACACGTCTGGCACTGCAGGATTTGAGTCCCTGGTGGCGTAGTGTGTTACTGATGGTAGCCTTTGTTACTTTGGTCCCAGCTCTCTGCAGGTCATTCACTAGGTCCCCCCGTGTGGTTCTGGGATTTTTGCTCAGCGTTCTTGTGATCATTTTGACTCCACGGGGTGAGATCTTGCGTGGAGCCCCGGATCGAGGGAGATTATCAGTGGTCTTGTATGTCTTCCATTTTCTTATAATTGCTCCCACAGTTGATTTCTTCACACCAAGCTGCTTACCTATTACAGATTCAGTCTTTCCACCCTGGTGAAGGTCTACAATTTTGTTTCTGGTGTCCTTTGACAGCTCTTTGGTCTTGGCCATAGTGGAGTTTGGAGTGTGACTGTTTGAGGTTGTGGACAGGTGTCTTATACTGATAACAAGTTCAAACAGGTGCCATTAATACAGGTAACGAGTGGAGGACAGAGGAGCCTCTTAAAAAAGAAGTTACTGTCATGTCCTGGCTATGCCCCTAGCCATCTTTGCGCTGGCTGGGGCCATAGCCAGGACATGGCCTAAATAGGTGGCTCTAGCCACCTCTATGTGCTTTGGTTTCCCCAATTGGAGGCAGGTGTTCGTTATTGCCTCCAATTGGGGAACCTACTTATGTTGAATGTTTGTGCACGTAGTTGTGGTTTATTTTGG
>JACXGJ010000702.1:0-21020 GCA_016801105.1 Esox niger
ACACACACACACACACACACACACACACACACACACACACACACACACACACACCGATAATCAGGCAAAAAAAAATCGACGCTTATATTACACAAAAAGTGTAAAGCAGAAAAATGCACATATTTCTTGCAGAACCTTCACATATCCTTTAATAAATCACCAAGAAAATACAAAAGCTTGTTCTCCCTCTGCACATACTGTATTCCATTTCACATTTTACCTAGAGGGCCTGAAAATTCAAAACAGCGGGTGGGGAGTTTGAGGGATGGGGGGAGGGCTTACACATCCCGACAAATTAGTCCTCACAGTACGCTGAGCAAAATCAAAGCCGAAAGAAAACAGGAAACAATTTCGCTGCATTTTAGCCAACATGGCTCCCTGCCAGTTATAACCCTGTGGAGTAAGCCTGTGATAGTGTTTCTGTGTGTGTGTGTGTGTGTGTGTGTGTGTGTGTGTGTGTATTCCTGTGGCTTTATGAGAGCACGTGTGAGCGCGTTGGCGTGTGTGCGAGCTCGGCTCCGTGAGCATGCGTGGGTAAACACAGAGACACCGTGAGTTAAATAGCTCGACCAGGGACGCTAGTCCTCATTAACTGACACGCCACACTCAGAGCTTTGAAGAGCTCTGCTCAATCCATGTCTGTACGTGGAACTAAACCCAAAGTCGAAACAATTAAATAATGAAGGGAGTGTGGTACGTTAGTACGTGGAAAGATTCCGCAAACATAAGTGGCTTAGTTCATGACATACGCGCAATTTTGGCTTTTGGCAATTTCATGGTTTGTTACTAGAAGTTGTTATCCAAAGTGACCTACAGTTGGAAGTACATTCATTACCATACTGGGGCTCCATGGTTAACATATACAACCCCGGGCATAGGCAGAGCCATGCGCGACCAAATGAGGACACCTGAAATTACTGCTGCTACTACCGCTGCTGCTACTGCTACTTTAGCTGTTACTGCTGCTGCTACTACTGTTGATAATACTCTTACTACAGCTGATACTACTACTACAGTTGATACTACTACTACAGCTGATACTACTACTACAGCTGATACTACTACTACAGTTGATACTACTACTACAGTTGATACTACTACTACAGTTGATACTACTACTACAGTTTTGCTCAAAAGTTTGCATACCTTTGGAGAATTTATAATATATGTACCATTTGTAAAGAAAACATGAGTGAGCAGGCAAAACATGTCTTATTTCTTATGGGATTCACATTCAACTATAGGTCATAACAGGCACAATCATAAAACAAAACATGGCAACAAAGGGAAAAAATGAACGGACCCCTGTTCATGTTTGCATACCCTTAGATCTTAATATTGTGTATGTCCCCCCTTCAGCATCAATGACAGCGTGCAATCTTTTGTAATAGTTGTCTATTACGCCCCAAATTCTTACAGGTGGTTTAGCTGCTGATACGTCTTGGCAAAATGTCTCCAGGTCATGCAAAGTCTTAAGTCGTCTTACATGAACGGCACGTTACAGATCTTCCCAGAGTGGCTTGATGATAGGAAGGTCAGGAGTGGTGGCCACTTCAGAGCACATTTTTGTTCAAGTATCGTCATATTTGGCTCCTTAAAACAACCACACTGTCTTTTTCCACAGCCTGTGTTTCTCCTGAGGTTACCTGTGGGTTTTTCTTTGTATCCCGAACAATTCTGAATACAGTTTTTGCTGAAAAATGTCTAGGCCTTCCTGACCTTGGCTTGGTATCAAGAGATCCCCGAATTATCTACTTCCTAATAAGTGATAGAACAGTACTGACTGGCATTTGCAAGGCTTTAGATATCTTTTAATATCCAATATTTCCATTTTTATAATGTTCCATTACCTTGTTATGCAGATCTTTTGACAGTTCTTTCTGCTCCCCTTGGCTCAGTATCTAGCATGCTCAGTGCATCCATGTGAGAGCTTAAAAACTCATTATTTATTCAGAGACACTAATCGCAATAGAAAAAGCCACAGGTGTGAGAAATAAAACTTTAATTGTCATTTTCACCTGTGTGTGTCAGCTTGTGTGTCTATAGCAGGGCCAAAACATTCAAGGGTATGTAAACTTTTGCTCAGGTCCATTTGGGTAATTGCGGTTATCACTGATTTAAAAAGAAGCCAAACAACTACGCGATAATAAATGGCTTCATATGATCACTATCTTTTAATGAAGTACTACTTTCTTTCCATGATCAGGCAAATATTTACAATAAATGCCAAAATTTCACAATTTCTGCCAGGGTATGCAAACTTATGAGCACAACTGTACTACTTCTACTACTACTACTGATGATACTACAATTACTAATGTTGATACTACTATGACTACTGGTGATATTACTACTACTACTGTTGATACAACTATTACTACTGTTGATACCACTATTGCTACTGTTGATACTACTGTTAGAAATGTTTATACTACTTCTGTTGATACTACTACTGTTAATACTACTATTACTAATGTTGATACTACTATTGTTAATACTACTATTACTAATGTTTATACTTCAATTGGTGATACTACTACTACTACTACTACTACTACTGGTGATACTACTATTACTACTGTTGATACTGCTGTTAGAACTGTTGATACTACTATTAGAACTGTTGATACTACTACTGTTGCTACTACTACTGTTGCTACTACTACTGTTGCTACTACTACTGTTGCTACTACTATTACTACTGTTGGTAATACGGTTACTATTGTTGATACTACTACTGTTGCTTCTACTACTG
The DNA here is from genome assembly GCA_016801105.1 of Esox niger. Classification (NCBI taxonomy): domain Eukaryota; kingdom Metazoa; phylum Chordata; class Actinopteri; order Esociformes; family Esocidae; genus Esox; species Esox niger. The sequence goes on from JACXGJ010000702.1 coordinate 2,756, forward strand.
TTGCTACTACCACTGCAACTATGAATGTTTACGTAAAAATTGATTTTTACCTAAGTTATTTCATCTTAAATCTCATGCATTTGTTCGGTCATGCAGGTTAGAGTAATAAACAATTTCAGCAAAAGATCAATGAAGTGTTGCTAATTTCCATTTTCTCATCCTAGCTCTATAACTCACTAAACCTCAACAACAATGTGTGTATTGACATTGTGCTACAATCCCCAATTTTTATTTATTTATTTAAATTATTGAAAGACAAGTCAATTGATAAGAATTTAATCCCCATTAATGAATTCAAGGCAGCCTAACCTAAATGTGTGTTATTTCTTGGACCGTTGCTTCCAATCAGCACTTTTAGCTAGACATAACAATGCCTGCTAATGGCTTCCTAGGGTAATGTCCCTGAAAAGTTGGAGGGATGCTTAAGCGAATGCATGGAAGCAGATGTATGGCATAAGCGAATCCATGGAAGCAGATGTATGGCATAAGCGAATGCATGGAAGCAGGTGTATGGCATAAGCGAATGCATGGAAGCAGATGTATGGCATAAGCGAATGCATGGAAGCAGATGTATGGCATAAGCGTATGCATGGAAGCAGATGTATGGCATAGGCGAATGCATGGAAGCAGATGTATGGCATTAGCGAATGTATGGAAGCAGATGTATTGCATAAGCGAATGTATGGAAGCAGATGTATTGCATAAGCGAATGTATGGAAGCAGATGTATTGCATAAGCGAATGCATGGAAGCAGATGTATGGCATAAGCGAATGTATGGAAGCAGATGTATGGCATAAGCGAATGCGTGTGTGGGCGCAATTGTATGATCCTTTTTCAAGCTCCACATTCGATCATACAGAAACACAAATTTGCTTTTTGCAGAGTGCCCTTTGTGAGAAATCACAGAACAAGTTCATTCTACTTTTGTGTTAGGCAAGTGTTTCCATTCACCTAGCTGTGAGAAAACTGGAGAAGAGACAAACACACACAGGCACAGACACACAGTCAGTGTGACACAGGAGAGGAAAATGATTAAGCAGAAACCCAGCTTAATCACACGAAAGTTCTCGAATTCAAATAAGGAACACCAGAGGAGGGTCCACAAGAGGGAAGTGGTTAGAGGAAAATGGGAGGAGCGCAGAGCAAGGGTTGGAATAATTGGAGAATGGGAGAACAGAACAGGGTGAAGCAGATTAAAGTGTGAGGCAGAAATGGGACGAGAGAGCAGTGGGAGCGACATGCTGTAATGTCACTTCCAAAAGCCCGGGTCCCCGAGGCAACTTTTTCCTTTCATATAAAAGGTTAGTCTAAACACTGGCCAATGAATGGGACAACCATAAACACTCACTTCTCGAATAAAATAACCTCTGAGTGGACTGAGGAGCTATAGCACAATGATGGAACGGCTCCTTCTGGGAGGTGGGGAAGAGCAGAAGGGATGTTTCCGAGGGCCTTTGGGGGAATGGTTATTCACCGTGAAAGATATAAAGCAGGATCTCAGAGATCCAACCAAACGTAAACTGTGTGTGTGTGTGTGTGTGTGTGTGTGTGTGTTCGTGTGCATACTTTGGGGGGTTATGTGTGGTAAGGCTACCTTTACTAACACACAGGACAGACACTATGGATGTGATTTCTGTCAGATTGAATCTGGGCTAGGAGAGAAGCATTCACAGAACTTGAGTGGAATACTGCTAAGATTCACACCCTGTCTGTCTGCCTCACTGCTATCTGTCACTATAGATAGCAGGCCAGGACATACTACTGTCAGGGCTTAGCCTAAAGCCTGGACATCGCATAACTGTGAAAAAGAAACATTTACTTAACTGTTCTCTCATATTCCTAGCCCGATTCTCTTCTCCTCTCTCCTCCTCAATCCCCCCCAACACCCACCCTCCCTCTCAATACCCCCCCAATATCCAATCCTCCCCCATAATCTCACACACTCCCCTACAATACCCCACCCTCCTCAATCTCACACCCTCCCCATCCATCTCCATCTTCCACACTACAACTATCTCCTATAGCCCTAATATCTGTGTGTGTTCTGATGACACACACACACACACAAGTTTGTACAGCTAACCTCATGGGGACCAGAAAATAGAAATTGCATGCTCCCTTGCCCTAACCTTAACCCTTACACTAATCCTAACCTTAACATTTATACCTAAAAACTTTACCTAGGTGTAATGCCTAACCTTAACCCTAAACTTAATGCCAGGACCTTAACTCTAAAATTACTTGTAAGTTTTACCCTAAACCTAAACCCTGAGCCAGAAATTGACTTTTGCCTCATGGGAACCAGCAAAAGGTCCTCATGAGTCCAATTTCTTATGGGTTAGCTATACTCATCGGGACATTTGGTCTCGATGAGTATTGTCAAACCTAAAACACACACACACGTCTCACACATACACACACAGAAGGCAACACAGAAGGCCAGGTCTCCCAGTCCGCAGGGCCATCTGCTCTTGAGTCACCTCTGATCATGTCTATTCCCTCCCTTTCATTTCCCTGCCTACTCTTCTCCACCATCCAGGAGATCCTCTCATCTTCCCTTTGCAGACCTTGGAATCAGCTATGATCGATCACAGTTTGGATCAGAGACAGGTTAAGGATGCTAGCAATGACTGGCTAAGGTTTGGTACCTTTCAGGCCCCGAATAACCTCAGGATTTGGGAGTGTTCTCATTAAATTGCCATATCGTAATCACATTAAACATCAATAATAATACAAATATGTCCAGAAAAGGTACTCATTATTCAAGACAGTTGACATGTATACACCTAGAAGCACTGAGGTTGCAGAGCATAGAGTCACTATGGCAAAAACAGAACACAGCAACCATTCAACAGGCTTTGATCTAGTCTTCTGATGGTGAGAACATCCCAACCATGGGCAGGTCTAGTACTGCGCTGAGCCACAGGCAACTAAGTGTGACTACGTTCTAATAAAGAAGGAATTTCTTGGAGAGACCAAATAATTTCTCAAGATCTTCAACCCGCATCTCTTTCTATTAAAATGTTTGGTTGCCCATGGAAGCTGGGCAGTAAAACACACATTCCATGTCTTTTCTTAGTGAGAGCAAGAGAAAATCAACACAATAACTTGACTCCTACTGATTTCCTTTTTAGCAGGACACAGTTAATTAAAAGGGTACCATACTTTTGTTTAAAATAGGTAGGTTTTTATTAGCAGCTTGCAAAACCATTCTGTACGTGGAGTCTTTACCTGTCCCACCACAATCTAATAAACAAAGTATCCAAGACTGCTGACTCCCAGTTATACATTTTTAAGTGCAACCTTGACATTACCTCACCTTTGTTAGGCCATGATTGGTTGAAAGCACAATAACTAGATATTAATAAACAGCGTGTTTTAATATGCTGCTAAAGCCATACAGGCTTAATCGGTTTGCTTAAACGGTACAATTTGTTATCTTTACCTCCGAAATTTCACTTGCTACAGTGCAAATGTAAACAGAGCGCATACAGCGATGATAGAGGCAAGTTTCCGATCTCTTTAATAGCAATCTATAAACACTCTGTAAATGATCAAATTTAGTACTTGGCTGCAAATCCTTTGCACTGAACAACGGCCTGAAGTTTATGACCCATAAACATCAACCGATACTGGGTATCTTCCCTGGTGACGCACTGCAAGGCCAATTTCAGATCTGGTTTGTTTCAGGGCATTTTTGCCTACGTCTTGTATTCAGGGTATGCTGAATTATAGGTTGGGTGATTGACTTGGCCAATCAAGAACATCCTACTTTTTGGCCCAGAGAAACTCCGTAGAAAAATGTATGCCGGTTCTTCTATGGTTTCATGGTTTATGGATTTAAATAACCTCATTAAAGCTGTCAGTCTACTTGTTAATCTCTTAATAATGTTTATATTTCAAATACAATGTGCTGAAGTGCTGAGTGAAATCAACAAAACATTTGTGACTGTCCAAAGACTGCCATTTACATTCACAGATACTGATATTGCAAAATGCAGTACTTTCTGTTATACACTAAAGAAGTCAAATTTGCAGGGGAGAGGAGAACAATGTGCCTAACTGAAAGCAAAAAAAAAAACATAGTACCGCAAAACATTCCTTTTTTGTCTGAAAAGGTTGGAAACCAATGGTTCAGAGTCACTGTTACTCCCATGATAATCATAAGTGATCATCTGGGTGACTCAAATCAGATACTTTAGTATCATCATTGATTTACAGTAGATTAGGGCTATTCATCTTACCATCAGGGAGCACTTTTCGGTTCGTAATCTTTCTCCTGTAATCAGGGACTGATTCAACCCTGGGACACCAGGTGAGTGACATCTCTGGGAAATCAACGATAATAACCGATCCATCGGGCTTACAACAGCCGCTAGTATGCCCTGACTTACAGGTTGTCAATAAGGAATATTATTATCAACGATGAATTGAACTCTGTCTCCGCAGGACCCCCAATTCTACACAACAAGACAGCGAGGAAGTGTTAATGTCAAGAGTCGCATGCACACATTCACAGACACCTAATGGAATGAGATTATACTCAACATACAGTGGGCACATGTGGACATGGTCAAAATGCATGACCTCATCTGCTTACAGTATAGCAGCCGATGAGAGATTAGCTCTAATGAAGTAGAGGAAGATAGCAGGGCTGGGGTCAATTCCAATTTACATAAAGAAATGTGATTCTAGTAGTATGCCAACTTAGTTATAGATCTTGGTTATTCCGTCTCTGTATGTGATCAACATTAGCAGCACCCTTTTAATATGTCTGTGTATATATACTTTGTGATTAACAGTGTATACAGTAGTAAGAAACTTCTCATACAGACATACATGCAAGCCGCCAGGGATACACGGAGTAGGGATCGACAAAACGCGACCCTTTCATAGGACCGACCCAGGCCACAATTATCCCAGTCTGTGCTCACCTGGGCTTCGCAGGCAATTTGAAGTTCTTTTTTGGGGGGAAAAAAAGCATTTCATTTCTGGTCCCAGGCCTGATACTGAACAGACTGTCTGACAGCACACCCCCACCCAACCTCGTCTCATCCCTCTCTCTCCTGCTCCATCCTCTTCCACTCCCATGGGTCTCTGAAACAGGACACTGTCCTCCGGAGAGTTCAGCTTTCTGGGTCACCATGACAACGGCCAGGGCTTAGACACTCTCCTGTGTATGCGTGCATGAGTGTGTGTGCGTGTGTGCGTGTGTGTGTGTGTGTGTGTGTGTGTGCGGGCAGGAGTAAAAGTGAGGCCAAGAGAAGAGGGAGAAGTTTGAATCAGAAACCAAGTTCACACTAAAAAAGATGAGAAGATTAAACATTTGAAACTACACATATATCTCTTTCCCTCTCTCGCTCCCTCAGATTGAGGAATGCTGCTTTGGTCGGATGACAGTTTGACCTCAACGCATTCACCTTGAAACCTTCTCTCAAAACAGCCCTCCGCCCTCAGCTATTCATCCCTCACTTCCCTCCGCTCCAGTGCATAACAAGCAGGGAACCTTGCTACATTCACAACATCAAAGAATAATAAGGCTTGATTAATAAAAATGAATTGCCATGTGAGCGAAATGCAAACGCACAAAGCCAAAGACTCAGCTGAGATGAACTGTTTCAAGAGTAACCTGCACGCCCCACAAAACACAAACAAACAAATCCGCTTGGGTGCGCACACACACTCACTATGATACCTGAAAATGGTGCACTGAATTTAATTATTTTAACTGCGTTAAAATCGAGAGTAAGGGGCCTGAGGGCCTAATCAGACAAATTTCATATTGATCAGTTTTTTTAACAAAAGGCTTCATATTCATGATGCAGTGGTATAGAACGCTTTCCTAAGTTTAGAAAATGTATGTGGTAATCTCCTCATAAAAATGTTAGAGAAGTAATGGGTCAGCCCTTTAGAATCCAAAGAAACACTATACATTGGCTTATGTACTTGTCTGACTTGGAGATAGGGGTCATGCTAATAGTGAATAGGTTGCCATTTTGAGGATTATATTTGCAGTCCTGTGTTGTGAGCCACAGTGATGCCACGGCCAGGCCTTGACTATAGCACACGCAGCCCACTCTTCAATTGCCCAGCCAGCCCTGAAATTGCAGTGGGCCATTTAAATATGACATCAATTTATTAAACAATGAAAAACAAGAACAACGACAGGATGCCCTTGACGGATTTCATTTTGGACTGACTACTCTCCAAAAGGGTTTTCCCAATCTCCAGGCAGGATGGATGGAGGATGGCAAGATGGATGGAGGATGGCAAGATGGACGGAGGGGAGGAGTGAACAAGGTCTAAATGTATCGGGCAATTGGCTGCCCCCCCACCCCCCCGGGAGGTTAGGCAGAACAGAAATGAAAAGAATAACAGATTAGTGTTGTTAAAAGAAAGAAAAGAACAGAAGAGAGCTGTATAAAATGATTCAGGACTATATATAGCACACAACACAGAAATAAACACAAACAGGTGGAGAAGCCATGAGGAATCCTGATGGCACTATAAAAGCAGCCACATCAATTTCCCCGGGTTTTCAGGCCATCCAGATATAACAGTCCATTGGTTTGGCCTTGTAACTCGTTGTACGTAAACACACACACACACACGCGTACACACACAGACGCAAATGCATGTGAACACACAAGTGAACACACCTTGACCACTAGTGTTAACATGATCATGTTCGAGGTATTGCTATAAATACTGGGTTGAGGTCATTGAAAGCCAGTCCAGGCAAGGACAGCGTTATTTACCACCGAGAGTGGCCAGGCTCAGTATAAGAGCTTTACAACTGGAGCCTTGGCCGATGGCAATGTACCCCAGATAGAGCCACGGGATGGGGCCCTGGCCTCAAACACAAGGATATGTCTGGTAAAATGCCAGTTTCCTACAAATCCGTTCTATATTAATAGACTGGCAGCTACCTGCTCAATTGGGTCTAAATAATTTACAAATATAAATAAATTACAGACAGCCTTGGAAAACTACCATTACCAGTAAAGGCTACAAGGGAGGTTGATATTGATTGGGCTGTTAAAAAAAAACATGGTCTCCAGTATCTGTTCCAAAAAGGTTTTGCAACAGAACCTTGCAAAATGGAATGAGAGCCAGAAAGTGTGACAGACAGAAAGATAGAGACAAAAATAGAGAAAGATTTTGAGACAGAGACACAGAGAAAAAAAATAAGTAACCAATATGCATTAATTGAGCGGAAGCTCTATTACCAACTTTTGGCATTCAAATAAAATGTATGAAGACATGATGGGATGCTAGAAGAGATGCTTACATTGAAGAGTGAATAGTGTATAGTACCACTCAATTGTTTACACACGTCCTCATTCAAGGGCACTTCTTTATTTTTTACTATTTTCCACAATGTAAAGTAATAGCGAAGACAGCAAAAATATTGAAGAATCATGTAGTCATCAAAAGTGACAAATCCAAATACATTTCTAATTGTAGATTCTTCAAAGTAGCCACCCTTGATGACCGCTTTGCACTCTTTGCCTTCTCTCAACCAGTTCAAAAGGTAGTCAAATGGAATGCAAATGGCAAGACAAAATGCAGAGTAATTAAACTCGATGCTTTCACCAGGGTTGCAATATCCCGCCCTGAGCTTTTTAACATTAACATTAACAAATTGGCCAATATTCTAGAGAAATCCTCAGCCACTGGCGTTAGTCTCCATAAATCAGAGAAAAAATGCCTCCTCTTCACAGATGACCAACACTATATGGCCAATAGTATGTGGACAACCCTACTAATTAATACAATGGGTCATACTGAAGAGCTCAGTGACTTTAAATGTGTCTGTTTCTGCCCTACTAGATTTGCCCCAGTCAAACTTAAGTGCAATAATTGTGAAATGGAAGTGGCTAAAGGCAACAACAGCCCAGACCTGAAGTGGTAGACCACACAAACTCGGGTACATTGTAGAAATCAATTTCATCATTTTTTTTCAATCAACTGCCTTTGGAAGCAACACCAGCACAAGTACTGTGCAACGGGAGCTTCACAAATGGGTGTCCATAGCAAAACAGCTGTACGCAAGACTCACTTCAACATGTGCAATTCCAAGTGTTACTGGACTCTGGAAAGGCAGAAATGTGTTCTCTGAAATCCAGCAAGCTCATGTAGGTGTGATTGCCAGGTGTCCACATACTTTTGGTAATCTAGTGTATGTCTGGTGTCCTCCATAGCACACAGCCTAGAGCAGAACTTGGACCGATAGACCTTGGCCCTGGACCTGCTAGAGCAGTACTGCCAGACCTGGACCCTGGACTTGCTGGTGCAGTACCGCCAGGGCTGGACCCTGGACCTGCTAGAGCAGTACCACCAGCCCTGGACCTGCTAGAGCAGTACCAACAGCACTGGGCCTTGGGCCTGCTAGAGCAGTACCGATAGACCTGGGCCCTGGACCTGCTAGAGCAGTACCCCCAGACCTGGAATCTGGACCTGCTAGTGCAGTACCAAAAGCACTGGGCCCTGGACCTGGTAGAGCTGTACCGACAGACCTGGACCCTGGAACTGCTAGTACAGTACCGACAGACCGGAGCCCTGGACCTGCTAGAGCAGTACCGACAGACCTGGGCCCGGGAGTTGCTAGAGCAGCACTAACAGACCCTGGAGTCGGAATCCCCTACCGATTCCATTTTATAGAAATCCATATCCCAGGGAATTAAACCCAACTTTAAATTGGTTACAGTACTGCAGACTAGCAACGTGCAGGATGTCTCAAAAGCCACTGGCCCCTTGGTTATATCCACTGGGCAAGCACGTTTAGGGTCAGAAAATGATTTTGGGAAAAAGAGCTGGTGGGTTGCAGGCAGGCTGAATGTTAAATAACATTGCCAGGGATAACATTTTGTGAAACGATCTGTTACTTTGGAGAGAACTAGCTAATAATATGCCACTCGGAGTAGGTTGCATTTCAGCTGCCAGTACGTGCTTCGGTCCCTCAGTGTGAAGTGCTTGATCAAGTCAAAACCCTGCTTCCTGCCTTTTAAATTCCCCAAAACAGAACATATTTGAAGGGATACCTAACTCTTTCTACATGATTTGTCATCAGTTTTTGTCAATTAGTATCAAACTATGTAGGCCATAGGTAGTTAAGTAGCTTAACAACGTTTTTGTTGTTTATGGCATAAGCTTAGCCAGTACTTGCTTGTTATTGTTACTCATCTCAGAAATGTTTGCAAAGCGATTGAGATCACATAACAAATGTACTTAGGCACATAGTCAAGATGTCAGGTGAGAATAGGTTTGCTCGCCTGGAAATTATACCTGTAGGGAAATGCACACTGGAAATGTGTGTTACTGCAATGTGAAAGCTTGTAAATTTCACTGTAAAAACACAATCGGAGAGATTGCGGATGTGTTATTAGGAATTCTGGGCAGGTGAAAAAAACGACTGACCCGTACATCACTGTAGCACACCCTATATCTATTCAGGTTTAATAACTTGAAAACTAACAGAAGCAAAATTAAAAGCAAATTTTACACAATTACTAAACAAATGAAGATGGAAATACCTACTAAAACGAGGCAAAAATTATTGTGTTACTGAAACGATCGCACTCTATACTGTAGTATGGTCTGGCGTCCATTTGAAAATCAAGATTTTTGCTCAGTGGGATAAACCCTGCTAGATGTATTTTGTAAGGTTCTCCTTTGTGACCAGAGGACGGAATTATGCCAATGTCCACTAATAAAAATACAATAAATAAAGAAATTACATTTTGGAACCATCTAGAATACAGTGACCCTCTCTCATAACATCACTAAACCCTGCAATCCCAAGAGTTGATCACAGACAGTCCCATCATCCAAATGAACCGGTGGCTGAGTTCACACCCCTGTCGTACTAACCCACTAAAGAGTGAGTACCAAAACATCCAATCAAATGTTCCTGTGGCTGACTTCACACCCCTGTCGTACTAACCCAATGAAGAGTGAGTACCAGAACATCCAATCAAATGGACCGGTGGCTGAGTTCACACCCCTGTCGTACTAACCCAATGAAGAGTGAGTACCAGAACATCCAATCAAATGTTCCTGTGGCTGACTTCACACCTCTTTTGTGCTAACCCACTAAAGAGTGAGTACCAGATCATCCAATAAAATGGTCCTATGGCTGACTTCACACGACTGTTGTACTAACCCACTAAAGAGTGAGATCCAGAATATCCAATCAAGCAGAATTAACCAAATTACAAAACAGTTATTAGCTTTACAAAAGCACAAACGGAAATGCAGCGCTACCCAGGCCTAAACTGTCAGTACACTGCAGCAAAACTGATCAAAACATGAGAAATGGTAACTGATCCAAACCTTAATAACACCTTGTAGTACAGGCAAAGAGAGCACAGGCTTGCAAATGAAATGGGATACGAGAGAAAAAATTGTCTCCTTGTACAGAACCTGTGTCAGAGCTGCACTTCCTGACAAAATATAAAAAATATACAATAACAATTACAGTAATTTCTTCAAATTTCAAATGCTTACTCAAGGTTTCCTCTCTAATGAGAACCTTTTTGGGGAGGAAAGAAACAACTGTACATTGAATGCAGTCTATGTTGCAGCCTGCCACACAATGGAAAGATCAAACAACTCTTATGCCTTTGTAATTTAGTGTTGTTATTATTACAGTATATGCTTGTCTTCTGTCGGCTGCTTTTCTAATCAATCCTGTTGTTGCTTTAATGACGTTCTATTGTGAATTCACGTTATCTCTGATATGCTTCGGCAACATTTACACAGTTACGTCATACCAATAAAGTCAAAACAAATTGAATTGAGAAAGAGCTAGCGACGACGATCGAAAAAGAGAGAGAGGTGCTGGCCATCTGGTCCTCCCTGGGAGCTGCGCAGCACTCACAGCAGGAGGCGAGCCATGCTCCACGCCGGGCATCGTTAGCTTCTCCCCTCTGTGTCAAACACTGCCCCTCTGAAACTGCCTTGGGCCCGCCTGTGTCCGTGTGTGTTCTACCTGAATCTCCATTCCCTGCTCCAGCAGCCTCTTGGCCTGGTTCTCCACCTCCAGTCTGGCTCTGCTGATCAGAAGCAGGTCATTCTCAATCACGTCTATACCAGACAGATCCACCCCCTGAGACAGGTAGTCTAGAGAGAAGCAGAAAGAGAGTATTAGACAGGTATGTGTGTGTGCGTGCACACCTAGTGTAGCTGTATGTACACCTTTCGACATTTCCCAGAAAAACACCCCTGACATTAGACAAGGTGACATTTTGCTTTTAGGATGATTTATTTGACACTTTTTTGGCCTGCCTCCATTTACATAGAAAACACCACATGTCATTTAGCAGCATTAGTATTGAAAATATGTCAGCCAAAGTGATTTTGAGGACACGACCCATGCCTTCCAATGAACAGAGGAGAATGACCGAGAAAACAGGACAGCCCATTAAGAAGCACAAATCTGTTAATTGGTGAACAGCTGGACCAGCAGCCAATGGGAAAGATATCAGCATGGCATCTGTAAAACGTGTGACAGTCCTAACTATCGTAAACAGGTGTGTCAGTTGTGTCAACGAGATGCTACGCCGACGAGTTGATCCAATTAAACACGTATCCCCTCACTAACACTCATTAACACCTTTCTGCATCCACCCATGTAGAGGTATCCCCTCGCTAACACTCATTAACACCTTTCTGCGCTCACAGATGCGCATGCGCACTCCTGTTAACAACAGTACATCCAAACATCTGTATTGTAAACCACTCCACCACAGAGCTGACGGGTGTCAGTTTAGACTTGTGTCTACCCTGAACCATACCTCTTTTGCCGCTGGCTGTTTTAACAGCTAATCGGCCATTTGTGAATGTTATTGATACAGTTGAACTAACTAACGTTTCTAACTAAGTTTACCTCCACCACAAATAGCATCGATGAACTGTATGGCGTTTGCCACTGACTGTTTTAACAGCGTATTAGCCTGTAATAGGCTTTACCAGTATCTACTAACTTACTGGAATACTCATAAGAATTGAGCAACTGCTAGCGAGTCTGTCAAAGCCATTTTCTTTCATGGCACAACAACGTACATTTTTCATTCATTCGTGAATGACATTAATAAAATAACTATCAATAAGGTGACGATAACTAACCTTTTCATCAAGTGAAAAGACTATAGAATTTTGGAATCTACCAGAAATAGTTGCAATACATGTATAACTGTAAAGTTTTATTGCAGCCTAGATTTTTTTAAATATATATGTCGTTGCTCTCAATAGATTCAAACCTAGGTCCTTCACATGAGAAGCACTGTCTTTAATCACTACGCCACGGCATTACATGTTTCAGCTGTCGCTAGACACCATTGAGTTAAACTGACTAACGTTTCTTATTAAGTTTACCTCCACCATAGAGTCAATGAACTGTGTGGCTTTTGCCACTGGCCGTTTTAATAGCTTATTAGCCATTATAGGAATATTCATAGGAATATTCATAAGAATTGAGCAATTGTTAGCGAGACAGAAGATGAACTTCTCCATGCCAGAAACTGTTGCAATATAACCATATACAGTTTTAGCTAAGGCTTACAATAACGTAACTACGAAAGGTTTTAGCCAGCGAAGTTTTATACGGAATTATTCCTAATGCGTACTTCGCTTTGCCTGTGAGGAGATACGAACGCGGGACCTATAGTTTGCAGCTCCGCTTCTCTAACCACTATGCTTTTTATTAAGGGTCATTCAGGCAGTCAGTCAGTAAGAGACTTTCTCTCTTCTTAGACGGCTCTGCTTACGCGATCCAGCAAAAAGTTAATACGGTGCTCAACATATGGGCTCCCAAAACAGTCCCTTCACCAGATTCCAGGAACATTTCTGAATCATTTCTTTTGGCATAGTCATGATATACTGTCAATGATATACTGTCTGTAACAAAATCTTATTAAAAGGTGATTTCAGCCATTTCAGTAAAGGTCTGTAGACTTGATAACAGCAGTGGATAGGCTTACGTTTTAGCACAAATCACTTTCATCACAGCTTTGGCTACTGCATTGATATTCATGTATATAAGGTATTCATAAATCAATTTGTCAAGCCAAAAAACATTTCAGATTTACACCAAAAGAGCAGTTCCAGAAAATATTTATTTTTTGTTTTATTTTTCAGTAAATGATTCCTGAATGTTTTGGGGTTAAGTAACGTTTTAGGACACAACGTCTATTTGCTATTCTATGTCTGTTGGTACAAAGACGATGGTCTTCAGTCAGAGTTGCGCAGCCCAGTAAAATACTAGAGCCTATCAAATCAGAAAACAATCTGCCTGTAATTAAAATTAAAAGAAAAATTATCCCAAGTCTCTGTTGATGAGCAGCACACTGCAGGCAAGTGGCGCGCCTGTGTGTGTGTGTTTGCGCCCGTGATCCCAGGCATTGGAACACATGTGGGGCAGGATCTCAGATGGGAATGGTTTACATTTTGAAAGATGCTGATAGGAAAAACGCTCTATTTCCATCCGTCCAGGCTTGGAAATTAGCCAGGTAAAGGCCATCCAGAAAAGGCCCTCAGTGGGATCCTTGGCATTGGCATGTTGGACCTGGCCCTGTTGCCTCCAGTGAACAGGGCAGCTGTTGACTTGGACGTATTGAAGGCAACTGGTTCCACATCAATCGAGCGATCCTCGTGGAAAGCCATATTTATCTGCACCGAGCAGTCACCCCAACCTGGGAAACTGGAGGCAACTCGCCCAAAATAACTCCATATGTGACCTTGGAATAGCAATTTATCCATTACTGGGAGAGAAAGGGTCTTCTGATAAGAAACACTAGCTGTGATTCAAAATGGCCGACGCACTTCAGGATGGGAAAGGGCTGACGGTGAAACGATTTCACACAAAATCTGGAATTCACTTCATGGCAGATAAGGAGGAGTAGGTGACAAATTGAAGAGAGAGACAAGCCTCCATTTGAATTCAGAAAGGAAAAATGGAGCACGAGAATGAAAAAGAGAGAAAGTGAGAGGGAAGTAGAGTAGGTGGTGGTAGAGCAAATCAATTTCCCGTTGCCCTTCCAATTCAAACAAAAAGAAGCTCCCTAAATTATGTGCTATATGCCACAGATACCAGACTTTATCAATATCGGCACGTGGAACTCATTTTCTTAAAAAATACACACAAGAAAAAAATAACATACTGCAGAAGAAACAATGACTCTTCTTGTTTCATAGGTACGGGGGGAAGGCCTGCCTCTAATATCCATAGCAGTGACAGCTAATTCTGCACAGATAGCGTGAAATTACATTTGATGGTCTTTATTTGTGGAGAAACTGTAACCATCTAAGACAACGTAGCATGAAAGTGACCATATAGGCTGGCAAAACCCATAAGGTGTAAAGCCATTAAAAGAGAGAATGTGTAAAGCATTTGTAAAAGTCTACAAAAGTGTTGGTGGCTGGGAAGATGACAAGGTTTAAAGTCAAGCAGCCTACAGAAAGTGAAAGAGAATAGCTGTAATCTAGGTATGGTCGGAAATTGCCAAATACTCACTACCAATTTCTTACAATAAGCTTCCTGACTGTCTGATCTGATTTGTTTTTATTTCATCTACAATTTTCAAGGTTAGGCCCCATAAGATTAAAAATACATTAAACAAAAATATCAATTAAATATGGAACCATTGGAGAGATGTTAAAGTTAATAAGTATCTCGTTCAACTGAAATGAAGTCATTAGGTTATTATCTTTTGATTGCAAAAAAAGATAATGAAAAAAACAAAAAACAAGGTAAGGTGCAAAAACACTAGTCAATCTAAAAAGAGGGCGACATAAAAATACCTCAAATTTCAGAGGTAAAAAAAAGAATACACCGGCCTACCAACTTATCTGCGAAGGTTTGGGCACATACAGGTGCTGGTCATATAATTAGTATATCATCAAAAAGTTGATTTGAATGGAATTACTGAAATAAAAAGTTAAACTTCAATAATGTATACAGTCATTCCACACAGACTGATATATTTCAAGTGTTCATTCCTTTTAATTTTGATGATTATAACTGACAACTAATAAAAAACCCAAAATCAGTCTCTCAGAAAATTTGAATATTACTTTAGCCCAATACCAAAAAAAATTTTTTTTTAAATGTTAACCAACTGAAAAGTATGAGCATGTACAGCACTCAATACTTATTTGGGGCCCCTTTTGCCTGAATTACTGCAGCAATGCGGTGTGGCATGGAGTCGATCAGTCTGTGGCACTGCTCAGGTGTTGAGAGCCCAGGTTGCTCTGATAGTGGCCTTCAGCTCTTCTGCATTGTTGGGTCTGGCGTATCGCATTTTCCTCTTCACAATACCCCATAGATTTTCTATAGGGTTAAGGTCAGGCGAGTTTGCTGGCCAATTAAGAACAGGAATACCATGGTCCTTAAACCAGGTACTGGTAGCTTTGGCACTGTGTGCAGGTGCCAAGTCCTGTCGGAAAATGAAATCTGCATCTCCATAAAGTTGGTCAGCAGCAAGAAGCATGAAGTGCTCTAAAACTTCCTGGTAGACGGCTGCGTTGACCTTGGACCTCCGAAAACACAGTGGACAAACACCAGCAGATGACATGGCACACCAAACCATCACTGACTGTGGAAACTTTACACTGGACTTCAAGCAACGTGGATAATGTGCCTCTCCTCTCTTCCTCCAGACTCTGGGACCTGGATTTCCCAAGGAAATGCAAAATATACTTTCATCAGAGAACATAACTTTGGACCACTCAGCAGCAGTCCAGCCATTTTTGTCTTTAGCCCAGACGAGATGCTTCTGACACTGTGTTCAAGAGTGGCTTGACACAAGGAATGCGACAGCTGTAACCCATGTCTAGCATACGTCTGTGCGTGGTGGTTCTTGAAGCACTGAATCCAGCTGCAGTCCACTCTTTGTGAATCTCCCCCACATTTTTGAAGAGGTTTTGTTTCACAATCCTCTCCAGGGTCCTATTGCTTGTACACTTTTTCTACCACAGCTTTTCCTTCCCTTCGCCTCTCTATTAATGTGCTTGAACACAGAGCTCTGTGAACAGCCGGCCTCTTTAGCAATGACCTTTTGTGTCTTGCCGTCCTTGTGCAAGGTGTCAATGGTCGTCTTTTGGACAGTTGTCAAGTCAGCAGTCTTCCCCAGGATTGTGTAGCCTACAGAACTAGACTGAGAGACCATTTAAAGGCCTTTGCAGGTGTTTTGAGTTAATTAGCTGATTAGAGTGTGGCACCAGGCATCTTCAATATTGAACCTTTTCACAATATTCACATTTTCTGAGATACTGATTTTGGGGTTTTCATTAGTTGTCAGTTATCATCATCAAAATTAAAAGGAATGAACGCTTGAAATATATCAGTATGTGTGGAATGACTATATACATTATACAAGTTTCACTTTTTGAATGGAATTACTGAAATAAATCAACTTTTTGATGATATTCTAATTATGTGACCAGCACCTGTATGTCTGCCAGTGGAAATGTGCTCTTCTTGCTGAAGCCAAGACCGGAGGCAACATTTCCCTGAAACAAACAGAAACTGACGATAGTACAGGCCAGGCAGAGATTTAATGTAGAATTGTATGAATGTATGTTAGAGGAAATAGGCATGAGAAACTTAACACAACGCGTACGTGCTGACCAACTCTGAACAACGGACCACAGATAGGACTTGTTGCCTGTTACCGATGAGACCCACACATCCTGTCCATACCTCCTGCTAGGAGATGCCCATGTGACTGTCACAGGCTCTATGGATAGGAACAGTGACCATAGGTTGAAACATACCATACAAGGGTCTTTTGTCGGATGAACCTTTCTTATTGGAGGGTATATGACTGTGTAATGGCTGGTTATGACCATTGACCACCTCCCATGTGTCCTGGCATAAAAGACTGTGTTAACAGTGTAATTTTGGAGAGAAAAAGGAAAGAAAGAACAAGGTTGAAAGAAGTTTGATGGAAGGTTAACATCGTTGTCTCATGCTGAATAAAGATGGCTCTCCCCTGACTTCTGGTTGCATTCATTTTGTTCATGGATCAAAAAAGGACAGAATCCAACATATGCTCATATTTAGATTACAATCCGTTTATCCGGACACAGGAAGTCACATTCAGTCAAAGCGTGACAGTAATCAGCCAATAGGCAAACAGTACTGTGATGTATTTTCTGGATTGCAATGTCTATGAAATAGAGGACGTGGGGAAGTTTCTTTGAGATCGATTTTATAAGATTGAGTCCGTAAGAGTGAGTTTGTAACATCAACTATCAAATGCTGCAATAAATAATTTAATTACACTCTCCATTGATGATCGGGAGCGATCATTATTCCAACACTATATGAATGCCTGATTTGTAACAATAAGTAAGATACCCATTGTCTGGTGACGACTTTGGGCAATTATGGATGAGTGTAATAGGATGAGTGTAATATTGTAAATTTTTCCAATAACTTTTGATCCCCCAAAATCAGGGGGGGGCTATGCATAAAAAGGTCTAAGCCCAAATCACTGTTTATGGATGTCAATCCCCTTGATTTAAACTGGACAGTATTCAGCATGTGCATAGTTGATTGTTTCATTTCAAGTCCAATGTCTTGAAGTACAAAGCCAAAACTGCACTTTACCATACAACCCGCCCCCACCAAGGGGAACATTGTTGACATCCGCAAATCACTTGAAAATGAAATTCTCTGTCAACAGCTCTAGTGGGCATGTCTGCAGTCCGCACGCCAATTGAACACCTTCTAGGGATTGAGACATCTGTGACATTGTGTCTATCAGGAAAAAAATATCTGACTGTAGAATGGCGTTTTACCAACCTCAGCACCAAGTGCCAGTATGAAATGACAAACCTGTTTTTTGGGTACTTAATGTCATGAAACAAAATGAGTATCATTACAGATGACCAACATACTGATACAGACATGGTATAATAATTTAATGGTATTTTCCGTGGTCAAATAGTATTTTCCATGGTTATTGAAAACTAGACATTGTCATGTCACTCACATGGCGTGGAATGGTAAGCGTTCAATTGGATTATTCTGCAGTCAATAATGTCACAGTTTGGGGTGCATGTTGAGCCTGCTGCTATGATTGGATTCTCAGAGAAGCTCTTAAACCAAATTCAGAACTAACAGCAGCTGCATTTGCTTTCACCCATTTAAATCTCAGTGCACTTGAGTTAGGGTTAGGCTTAAAATTTTACAACATAATTATTAGTCTTGCTTCAGGTTTTACAGGGAAATTACAGGGGAAGAAAAATGTTATGTAT